>MPGH01000164.1:273918-317776 GCA_001937105.1 Colletotrichum chlorophyti
CTTAGATGATGCCTGTGTGTTACTCACTTGACGGGATTGCAAGCAAGGCGGTCTGATGCGTGAACCGCCGTTTCTACTTGCAAAGACTCTTGCATGCAATTCCAATGAACAACTTGTGTTGCCCATTGCGCGGTATCCATACTATCTAGGAAGGATACAGAAAGCAAAAGGGTATACTGCACATCCAACGCCAAATCACAAGGAACCAGAGCCAATGAGAAGCACCAGGGCTTTTTCAACGTTGTACTCCCTCAAACCTGGGTGACAAGGTCCGGCACGTGCATCTCGATGCTTTCCTCCAAGACGGCGACTCCCTGGGGGACCTCGAGCGGTTGATCAGAGAACCTGCCCCCCACCATCTCACGCTCTTCCATTTCCGTAGAGTCCTCTCTAGGATGGCTACTTGCGGTAGGCGGTAGAGTGCTAGTCGAGGCCGTGGTATCTTGCCACGACGAATCCGTATCGACGTAGTCTGCTTCCTTGGCAGGATTAGCAGCAAGGTTAGGGGTGCCAGGGGATCGAGGAAGATGGCCATGAGCGAGTGGGTAAGGGTAGGCCGGTCTTTCATACTGAACTGAGCACGGTAGCCTCAGCTGCAAGGTCGGATGGTCTGCCAGGTGTGCGTTGACGATGTCGCTGGTAGCCTCTGTCGACGTCCGGAAGGAAGAGGACGCAGAGGCCTCAGTCGACTATGACACGGTCAGCAACCACCTCACACCAAAGAACAATACACTCACGGCTGCTTTCGATCGGAGACCTAGACTTGCAACAAGCCTGGAGCTGATCACCGGTCTCTGGCGGAAGAGGTGAAACCCGTATCCAGCGGCTGCCGTGGCCGGGATGTTACCCTCGGCGACCCCATCGAGGCTAATGTATGCCCTGTCGGCTCCTCCCGGGCGACAGTAGGAACACACCTTGTATTGACATTCCTCGATTTGTTTGGGAACCCAGGGGTTTGTCCCGTCTCGACACAAACCACTGTCTGGGTTACCTTGATGAGCGCTGGGCTTCGCCCGCTCGGGGACTGCCGCCCTTCCCGCGGATTCTTGACGGAGCACGTCCACAAGCTGCGAATTCGAGAGTCAGGTGAGACACTGGAGCAAAATAACTCCAGAGACTTACATGTCTGCGTTGGCTGAAGATGGTCAGGAGTTGTTCCGTGCTGTAGGTAGTTGTGATGGCTCTTGGGGGCATCTCCTCGAGAAAGCTGGCGGCGTTCTTGGACCGTTTCTCGGGGCCTCTGGTTCTTGGCTGAACGGCTGTGGTGAGTTGCTTGCCCAGGTCGTCAAAGGTGACCTGTCATGTGTTAGCCTGATGCTGAATTTGAGCCAACCGACGGCAGCTCACATTGCGACCGCTGATGATAGAATCGCGCAGTAATTCCTCCTGATCCTGGGAGCACCGGTACAGCCAGCCGAACGGACCAAAGTTGCCGCAAGAATCGCACCGAAGAACGTAACTGTATACGCGTACCATGGTAACATGCGTACAGGTGGCGTAGGTACGGGCCGGCTGCGGAGGCTGTTGAGAGGCCATAGTGATATCGAACGGCCCCGGCCGCGACCCCAAGGAGTTGGTCGACTGAAGACAGGTTGCGAGGTTGAGGCGTCCTTAGGTTGGATAGTCCCTCAGCACAGAGAAATTACTGCACTCTTAAGAGGAATAGAACCCAGTTGAGACACTTCAATCCGAGTTTTGTCGAACAAGGAAGGTGCGTGGTGAACAGTAATGCCATGTTTGGAAAGAGCCATCACCTCAGCTTGCCTCTACTGTACTTCACGCTGAACATTCACCATCCGAAGCAAAAAGAAATTCCATCTAATGCTCAAGGTGAGCTTGAGACGGTAACGTATACAGCTGTGGAATCACATATATCTCGTTCTTTGTACATGTTCTCTTCTGACGCTGCCGCCGCCCATGTTCATTTCTCAGACTTACACCGGCGTCACCTTGCCTAAACTGGAGCTCGTCGGACCTGCTTTTTAGACAGGTTATGGCGGCAACCGAATGGGTTTCGTTTCTTCCTAAGGAGGGCTAATTCATCCGTCAAAACTTATACACGATCAAACCCCCCAGGAACTGCTGAGAGCGGACCAGATAAAGTGTAATTTTTTCTCATCCGCGGTGTCACCATTTGGTGTCAAGTTCGGCCAACTCCTAATGGAGATGGAGCGACCCCATTGGACAAGGGGATATGTGAATCTAGCACTTTCACAAGGTACACAATCCAGGCTTGACCAATATACTAGGTCATTGTAAGTAGTTAAACATTTGATTTTCAGTTCGCACCGAGCTTAGTTTATTTGGCCCGAAGATTGTGTAAGGTGATCAACAAAGTCAATTCATAGTGCGACTTCACAATGGACTTGTCCGAGACACTCAAAGCGTGCCGGAGCCAACGCATTACATGGTCCCCCCTTATTACGAATTTGCCGTCCATAAGCCGACTTTTGTCCGACCATCTAATCTTGCCAACGAAGATCGACGCCTCATTAGAATAGCTGGGCGAGGAAACCTCGTTCCTATTACACAACTCTCAGATGTACAGAGAATACATGCAGCCACCCCTGTGCCTGCCACCTGCTCTGAGAACGTTTGCCGTTCAGATGGCTTTCGGACGGTCCGGAGAATGATACAGAGCATGAAGTTCGGTCATTTCACCAATGACCCCCAGCTGGGCTTTGTCAATGGGTCAACCTAGCGTCACTAGACCTATATTGTGCAGTTTATGACGGAGAGCTAATGCGGGACGACATTTGGGCACTGACTGATGGCCTGTAAGCCATAAGCACCTCAATTGGCGTGCGTCTGTCCACTGCCGCCTACTATGTATGTAATAGTAAGGTCAGTCTTTTTTTTTTTTTTTTTTCCCGCTCTTCCCCTCCTCAAAGTGTGAAAACAAACCTCGGGCCATTGGAGGAAGCCAACCAATCATAGCTCTGTTTTGAGACACCCCTGCAGCTTCTAACCCAGCTCTTCCCCTGTCACACAAACATCCTGGTCAGAAACGAATGAGCATCTCATGGCAGCAAGCTCAACATCAATTAAGTCATTTGGCTCCCCCTCCCGCCCATAGCCCAGCGGTCCAGTCCAGCCTGTTCAGGCGGAGGTGGGTAGTTGCCCGCGTCGTACCTAGGTACACTAAAGATCCTTACCCGTACATCCCAAAAGGTCCAATTGTGTCGACCTCCTCAACCACTACCACACATCAACAACCCACCCGCCCTCCTCTACGTTGTATGGTCGCTACTGCCGCCCAACCTCCTCTCTTGCGATACCACCAGACAACACAAGACCAATATTTTTTGTGACATCCTCGAATTTTCAGTACGTGACCCCAACTTCTCGTGAACCCTCACTCCCGCGCCAGTGTCGATATTGTCATCAAGCGTCTCCGGTCAGCGAAGCTCCTGCCGCGCAAATTACCGATCCCACCTGATCGGTCGGCACAGCGACGCGGTAAACAATCCATCGCAACCCCGGGCTGGAGCCGCAATTCAATTGACAAACCGCACCCCGGATAATCCATCGCGAACATCTACAAACCGGGCCTCCTAACTAACGCTTTCGTTGCACGATAGTTCTTTTCCCCTCGCGAATTCCCGATTACGTTTAACGATACCCCGGAGGCTTAGCCCACCATGTCTGTCAAGTTCGAGAAGGAGACGATAAAGAAGGGAGTTGAGGAGGTCAAGAAGGGCCTCATTGGCGAACCTCTTCCCGGCACCAGCGGAAAGCACCCCATCTCCGAGGCCATTGGCACCGCCATCACCGGCGGCAAGAAAAATGCTGGCACCAAGGGCTATCTGGCGGTTCGTCTTACACTCCCTCGAATCCGCGGCACGCGCCGAAGGAACATGGCACTGTGGAAACGCCGACCGAGAACCTTTTACTGATGCGCTTCAATCTAGGCCTATATCAAGGAGCTCGAGAAGAACCCGCTGCGAACCAAGATGCTCACCTCGGGTACTCTCGCTGGTGCCCAGGAGCTGATTGCATCCTTCCTTGCCAAGGATCGCAACAAGCACGGCAACTACTTCACTTCCCGTGTGCCCAAGATGGCCGCCTACGGCGCCCTCATCAGCGCGCCCCTCGGCCATTTCCTCATCTGGGCCTTGCAGAAGACCTTTGCCGGCCGCACCAGCCTCCGCGCCAAGATCTTGCAGATCATCGTCAGCAACCTGATTGTACGTAGTCTGAGCTTTATACGTTATGGCCGCAAACCTGCTAACCTACCTCTTCAAGATTGCGCCCATCCAGAACTCGGTCTACTTGGTTGCGATGGCCCTTATCGCCGGTGCCAAGACCTACCACCAAGTCCGCGCAACAGTCAAGGTCGGCTTTTGGAAGGTCATGAAGGTCAGCTGGGTCACCTCCCCGCTCTGCCTGGCCTTTGCCCAGAAGTTCCTCCCCGATCAACTCTGGGTTCCCTTCTTCAACCTGGTCGCCTTCGTCATTGGCACCTACATCAACACCGTCACCAAGAAGAAGCGCCTCGCAGCCCTGCGCAAGAAGCACTTCGGTGACGGCCGTGCCCCTTCCATGGGCGGCCGTCCCGAGGACTACCCTCCCCCCATGGGAGGTCCCATTGGAGGCCCCAACCCTCCATACTAAACGACTCTGAATGGTTAGCCGATCGAGGTGATGGCAAAAATAACGCCCTGTTGATGAAATCTGGTAAACATCTAATACGGAAACGAAATCATGCCGTGGGTAGGATTTCTGGAGTTGAGGGGCGTGGGGGGCAGTGTGAAGACACACGAGTTGGTAGCAAGCGGCTCGTTTGAGTCGAGGCTGACAGCCGAGTGTCCTTGTACAATTTGCTTGCTTCGTACGTTGCTGTCATGTTATGTCTTGTATGTCGGTAGATATGTTCAATTGTGCTTGGTATGAGTTTGACGCCGGGTATCTCTTCTTCAATTCGCTATGCTTGGTCTCGAACTGAACTTGAATCTTCTAGGATAACGCGATATCGCGATCCGGTATTCTGAATCCATCCTTCTCGTATCATGACGATGTGGCGGGCATGTGCATCTTGCCGCATAGCCTCGCGAACAACGAAGTCCATAGTTATCTCGTTGGGCTCTGTTCTCCCTCGAGAACAACCTTTCAATCACTCGGCTCGGCGAGCGGGTCATCCTCGATTCTCAGAAGTCGAACGTGGCCCTGGGGTTGTGGAAGCCGGAATTTGCTGAGACAGCAAGCCCGCGACGTATCCTGTGTGGTCTGCGTCTTGGCCCCTTGACTTTCACTCCCCGGCCGACGCCTCCCCAGTGTCCACCATGAACCCGGGACTCCAGTATTCCCACTCCGCACACTGCTTGTCCACCCACAACATCCCTTCGCCGAGAAGGTCCTCCAACGCAGTCTGAGCCCGCGCTCTCGGCCACCGTAGGTTCACCATCAACATCGAGATGCTCACATAGCCGAGCACCTGCACCGCCTCCAGCACGGCGCTCTGGTCCGTGTTCAGCTCCTTGGGAATGCTCCGAATGTACGACTTGCTCCCGACCTTGATGACGCTGTACGAACTCCCCAGCGGCTTCAGCGTGCCCACAGCCCTCAACACGTCGTCCTCCGTCACCTCGCTAGCGCCTTCCATGCGTCCCTTCATGATGCGCTCGCGTACCTCGCGGACCCCGATCAACCCGCCGNTCTCGTCGCGCGTCGCGCCGCACACCTCCACCACGCGCACCGCCAGCTCAAAGTAGAAGTCATTGACGGAGCGACCCAGCAACTGCGCCCATATCGAGGACGAGCCGCCGCCAGACGAGGACGAGGAGGAGGATGCCAAGGGGTCGACACCAATGGCGGAGCACATGCGGGCGAACTGCGCGCGGAAGGAGGGGTTGGAGCGGATATCCTTTGCGTGGGTCTGCGCGAACTGCTGGAGGAGGGAGCGGAAGACGGAGAGCTGGGTTTCGAGGGCTTGCGCGTTGTTGCTTCGGAGGTTGGAGCCATGCGAAGCGAACTGCGCCGAGGTGAGGCGGGAGCGATCGAAGGCCGCGAGGCCGATGCCTTTGCGAGACATAGTTTTTGAAACTCTGAAGGTATTCGCGGAAGGAAGTCGCCGTTGAGAGGTTTGGGACGAGCTTCACACTAGGTATCTTGCGTTGGTTGCGATGCGATGAGAGGGGCTGTTGTCTTGGTGGATGCCATATCGGGGCGTCTTCAATCAACGGATATCAAGAACGAGCATGTCATTCGGTCCCGCTCTGCCGCGGGTCGTGGTGCTCGCCGGCGAGTCCACACTTTTCATGATGACATAAGCCCCCACTTGACCCAACTTTCTCTGTGTCTTTTTCCTGTCAGAGGTGCAAGGGGCCACAGACTCGCATGTTCACAGCGCTTTGCAAGTAAAATTGAGCCAAGGTCACGTGAAACCATCCTCCCCCCAATTCGGATCGGAGAATCCTCTTTCGCGCTAAGACCAAAACAGGAAAGGCGCCACCTCAACCCTATCCCACAGTCTTTTTCGGCGAGAGATCGAAAACTCTGGCACGCATTCAATAACTGTCGGCCTGCCTCACGATCGCGCTGCGAATTTCCTCTCAGTAGTCCCCCCCCCTCATCCCGCAGCAACCATGTCGTCCACCCAGAGCGTTCAGTGCTTCGGCAAGAAGAAGACCGCCACCGCCGTTGCCCAGTGCAAGGTACGATACGAAAGCCTCCGATCCCCCTTCGAAAAGAAGCAAAAAATAAGAAGACTCGCGCAACTCGCGGGCGATGGAAGAGAACGACTGTTCGGACACTTAGAACTTGGCAAGCTGACATATTTTTTGCGCGACATTAGGCTGGCAAGGGCCTCGTCAAGGTCAACGGCAAGCCCCTCTCGCTTGTCCAGCCTGAGATCCTCCGCTTCAAGGTACGATTCATCCCGCGCGAAACAGTCCAAACGGTCGGCAAGAGGAGGACTGGGAATGTCGGAACATTGGCCTCTGGTAGCCAACGTTGTGATGCCTGAACTCTTTGTCTTCAAAGAGAGGGACCGTCACAGCGGCTTCTTCACAGGCATTTCACGGAATCGGATTGGGACACGATCAGCGACCTGGGAATGCACGAAGATGTGGCTACAGAACCGACGAACTAACATAAACATCCTGTAGGTCTACGAGCCCCTCCTCGTCCTCGGCCTTGACAAGTTCGCCAACATCGACATCCGCGTCCGCGTCACCGGTGGTGGTCACACTTCCCAGATCTACGCCATCCGCCAGGCCATCGCCAAGTCCGTCGTTGCCTACTACCAGAAGTTCGTCGACGAGCACTCCAAGAACATGCTCAAGCAGGCCCTCGTCCAGTTCGACCGCACCCTCCTCGTTGCCGACAACCGCCGGTGCGAGCCCAAGAAGTTCGGTGGTGTTGGTGCCCGCTCCAGATTCCAGAAGTCTTACCGTTAAACGGTTCGTGCTTGCTTGGGAAAGTCTCTTCTCTTCTTTTGCCCTCAACTCTCTGGTACGCACCAAACATACATCGGCTACGGCAGTTGGGAAAGACATGGGAAAAGAAGAGCAAAGGGGGGAAAACGGTTGGGTTTTTTCCGTGGTCCGGTCAGCTTTTGGTGTTTCCCGCGAAAATTTGGCAGTTTACTGGTTTTACGGGGGAGTCAAACGTGGATCAAAAGATCTGGGTTCGTTGTCGCGCGTCTCATGACACGAAAGGGAAAAAGGGGACCGCGAAACGTCCAGGGCGTTGGACGGAAGGAATTGGGGCCTCACCCCGGCTCCCTCTTCCTCTCCGTCAACGCCAATTGCATGGCAATGCCTCGCGGTATCGCTTGCAAAGGGTCAGGCAGGCAAATGAAACATTGAAACTTCACGACACGGCGTTTTGGGCTCGAGTTATGCGTGTGCCGTGTTTCTTGTCATCTCTCTCCCTCTCCTTTGTTCGTGTGGAGGGTCAGGACAAGCAACGGTTCTTCAACAAAGACATTCAGCAACAACCCCAGGCCTCTTGTGTCCGCGCCTACGCTCGTCGTATCCATGTTCAGCTTTCGCTTCTCAACGTGCCAAATTGTGTTCCCGGTTCCTTCCCCCCGCATCTTGAGTTAAAACTTCGGCGCATCCAGCCGAGTGCGATGGTCCATCTTGTTCAATGACAGACGTCCTTAAGGCCCCAAACTTGCCCTCATCCTCCGAAGCTCCTTGCTTACACAGCCAGATACTGCGGGATAACTTTGATGAAAAAAACTAAAGAATACTTTTTTTTTGTGTTCTATAGTGTATTTGTCTAACCCAGCTCTCTGCAGCGCTCCTTCGCCACGCACAAAACTTTGAATCAAACTAAACTAAACACCAAGCCATACACCATGGAGGACAAGTCCGGGCGTGTGATGCAAAAAATCCTCGACTACGTTTGTCACCGAAATCAAAACAATATGATCAGTGGGAGGCTTGAACTCCCGGCCTTGGCATTACCAGACATATCTGATGATATATTAGTACCANCGCTCTAACCAACTGAGCTAACCGACCAGNNCTGATGATGTCTGGAAGTGTGCGTCCTCAGTCCTATCAGATGGGGAAGTGGTGATGTGATGCTCCACAGAGGGCCTGTTGAAAGGGTCTGGTCCGTCGTACTCAACAGGGTCGGTGGGGATTAATCAGCGAACCGCTGGAGCCAGTCCGTATTCTCTGTGATGGCATACGCTGTGAAGGCCGCTGATATCCGGGATGGGGACGAGCGTGGATACGTTGAAGCCTAACAGTGCCGTTGTCCTGGAGGATTGTTGCTGTTTCCAGAGCTGGTTGCGCCTGCGTGAAAGCTTTCTCAAGCGTTCAGTTTCCCCTGCACTGTCGCTTCACGACGTGCGGCCTGCGGCGGCTGTGCCGAAGGCCAGCTTCTTCTGTCCTTTCTTGCGCCCTTGGGCGAACCGAATTTCTATGGACAAGGAGGGTTTCTGCGAACCCTCTGAGCTCTCCCGGTACATCTCTGCCCGTCGGATCGGTTGCTCGTACGGTCTCCCGGAGAAGAACCGCCGTTTCGAGGACACTAGGTTCCAGGCTTGACGGCCGTTGGTTCTGTACCAAGCGTTGTATCTGCTTCGTTGTATATGCTTCGGGACGAATATGAATTGCACGCAAATCTAGATTTCATGCACGGAAGATTGAGAGGGTACAACCCTCGCACGTTGGTGAATGAACCCGGACATTATAAACGACGAGTTTGCCCATCGGAAGGTTCCAGAGTCTTCAGCTTACGGAAGTTGGAGCATAGATCTTGGTGTTAGCCTCTGTTGTAACACATTGAGAGACTCGCTGATGAAAGCAATGAGGATTAAAGGCACTCGCCTGGGGCTAGCGAGTTGAGCCACAATCGTTAACCACGCACCCAAGGTGTCCATCAGCCACAGGTTTGAAGACCCGCATCTCTAGGGCTCGGAGCTCCCTATTCGCAAGAATCTGAAGTACATATTAGGTTAGCCCAGCTTGGTCCTCAACAACATCCCAAATAGCTCCTAGTGAGCTCATCCCCGATGGCACAATTGGCTAGCGCGTCAGACTGTTAATCTGGAGGTTGGTGGTTCGAGCCCACNNNGCAGTGGTTNAAAATCCACTTGGGATCACTCATTATCTTTTGCATTTTTCGCATTTTCTCGGGCTTATTTTTATCTCATTTGCCCACTCATTTCATTCATTCATTGAACAACCGGTAGCATCTCTCTGTGTCTTTTCTAGATTCTCGAAGTTCCTTGATGAAGTTCTTCATGCTTCTAACTTCGCTTTGCAAAGCAGAAAAGCCTTGACCCCAACAAGGATTTCAGTATTCAATTTTAACAATTACTGCACTGCGGCTTGCATACCGACAAATTTCCTAATGGATTGTGTCGTTGATGTTGACCTTCCGGAACAGCCGTTGATTGCCCAAAAAAAAAAAAAAAGGATTTAGCGCGGCGGGCTCGCTGACAGGAACAGGAAGCCTCTGAGCGTTCTGGACATCGGGTAGAGATGTCCCATTGTATGCATCTCTCCATAGCTTATGTACCAGATCTTCGCTCTTCCTCCTACCAACTTGACAACCACTTGACAACCGCTCAGCAACCTTAACGGCAAGCCGCCGGCCCCCGGAGTGGGTCTTGTGGGTGCGGACGGATATCGGGCCCATCGCAGATGCAGGAGATGAATCTCCGACAACGTGGTGATTTTGAGGCTGAGAATACCCGAAAATACCACGCAATGAACGAAAGCGTTTCGGGTGTCGAGGGCCATACGGGAAAACTCACGAAATCGTCGGAAAGGCAATCTTGTCTCCTGGTAAGGTCCGATCTTTCTCTCTTACACACTTATGTGGAGACCACGACAGCCAGCCTCCATTACAAATGACCGAAAAGGCACCTCCAAGGAGATTTCCGCCTCGCAACAGGCCCAGGAGGCGGGGAGCGTTGATTCTTGTGTCTACCATGACAAAGAGAACCAGAGGAAGCAAAAGTTCCTCTTCGGCGAGCATGGGAATTAATTAGTGCGTCCCTTTATCTGCATTTCCTTTGATGAATCAGTGGCGGAGCCGACGCGAAAAGCCACGAGGTGAGCTGTCTCGCCGCGAGTCCATCTCGTAATCGTAAACGGCGTGCCACTTCTTTTCCGAGTGGCACGATGTTCGGCAGGCCTAGGGCCTTGCTCGCCGGAATCGCCGTTCGGTTCGACTACCTTGAGCGGCGAGGGCCAGCCGAGATACCTTGGTAAGCCAAGCCATGTGTCTTCGGCACTTGCGATTTATCCCAGGTCAAAGAAGGGTAGCCTCTCGGCAACGGTCGTAGGGGGGGCCAATCTTCCCGATATTCCTACTTTTTTTGAGTTCCCGAACCGTATGTCTCTTGTGAGGAGAAGATCCGGAGCAAACTTCCAAATCACAGTCTGAGACACAACAAATGCTCTGGGCACTGTTGCTTTGCTAGCATTCCTCCTGGTCTCCAACGACACCCGCGCAACCGGATCGCGAAACACCCAGAAAACGTCTTCGACCAAAGTTCTTCCAACATTGCGGGAGTGATTTCAGTGACCCAGGTTCCATTGCCAATAGCGTTTTTGGCGCCGGTAGTTCGATTCCCATAGGAACCAGTCCAATCCGCCATCCAACGAGTGTGGAAATGTCATCATCTTGGATGTCGCAACGTCCAAGAGACAACACGAAGGAAACATCACGGTGTCCTCTTCACATGCCCCAAGATGCCGCCTTTTCCGTGAACGGCTTTCCTCGTCCAAGTCAAAGGACCTCAACGCAGACGCAAACGTCGATGTTGCTCCTGGGTGCGCACAGCCCGCCGACCAAGTTAACGTTAGCCCCAAGCCTAGCTGCGCCAATCTGCCCTCCAATGTGTCAAAGCTTCCTTGCTTAATTGCTCAACGACACATCTGTGGCTTGCATAGATGCACCGCCCGACGCCATCGTCCACTGCCGGCCACGGACCTTGGGGTTATAGACTCTCGATGGTCCCAAATCGCGGCGTCTGCCCTCGTTACGCGAGACAAGCCCAACATGGTCTGACGCGGGACAATGGGCTATCGATGACGCTTAACTGAGACCTTGACAATAACCTCTTCCCCATCCGCAAACGCTACCTTGATCCTGGCGGTTTCGACCCGGGGGGAATGTATGAGCCAAACCAATGGCCTCACCATCGCCAGCCTTGATCCGCCCCGGACAGCGCCCGGCGCAGCGCATAGATTCTTTCCCATGAGGAAGGGACGCCACCTCTCCGGAGGGGACCTCCAGGATCTAGACTAGCCCTCCATTAGCAGGTCGGAATGACAGCCGTGGATGCGTGCTACCCGAGCCAAGGCGCCCCGCGACCGCCCCCAACGGAGGTAGTTATCGTCGTCGTCCCCTGCCCCCCGCCCCCCCCTTACCCGTCTCCTTGATATCTCGAGCTTGTAAACAATATGGCCAAGAAAAAAACATCCCGAAGCCTATCTTGACGTTGGTTCAACCTCCGGGCAACCCTTCTAGATAGAGACACCGTCGACAGTCTGCGAGCGACCTCCCTCTCCGTTCGACAAAGGCTCCCTGGGATATCCGCCATCGCCGATCGCGACCGTCGAGATGACAACCGCCGCTCGTTTCCTTGTTATGCTCGCCTTTCTGCTGGGTCTCGTCACGACCACCGTCGCCGCCGCCGATGTCTCCTACCAAGGGATCCCGAGCTGCGCCGTGAGGAGTCCACGCCGAACCCGTGAGAACGCCAACAACGTGCTGACGGGTATAGGTTAACTGCATCCTGCAGGAAATCAGCCATTCCACCTGCGGCCTCACGGACCAAGAATGCATGTGCCGCGACAAGGTTCTGGAAGGCTACGTGCAGACGTGCGTGATGTCCAACTGCACAGTCAAGGAAACGCTTGGTGAGACCACTTCCGGGGCCGCTGCTCCTTCCCCACGTCCTCGGAGGGACCAACAAGACGACTCACATTTTCTTTCTCCACAGTCGCCCGGAACCAGTCGCTGGCGGCTTGCGGAGTGCTCCCCGCACAGCAGGACGGCCTGATGAGATGGTTCAGAGCGCTCATGTTCGCGCTGCCGACGTTCTTCGTCATCTTACGGGTGGTGAACAAGGTGATGAAGCTCTCGGCCTGGGGCTTGGACGACACGACCATCATTATTGCATATGTACGAGCCGCCAATCCTCCTCCCAACAGCTCCCCGGTGCGGGAACGTTTCTCCTAACCGATTTATAGGTCGCGCTCGCGGCTTTCCTTCCCGCAGGTTATATGGGTATGTCCTCATCCCCCCCTGATTTCTGGGCTTGCAATCGCTGACGCGACGGGGTTCTGGTAGCCGAGGCGACTGGCGCAGGGAGAGACATATGGACCCTTACCCCTGATCAAATCACACAGTTTCTCCTGGTACGCTCTCCCGTGGAAAGTAAGGGGGGGAAAAGCAAATAATCGAATCAGAAAAATCCCCTCCCCCCCCNNNNCTGTTTTGGATCTATGGGATGATATACATAATCTGTCTCGCCTTCATAAAGTCGTCCATCATATTTCTGTACCTCCGCATCTTCCCCGACGAGACGTTCCGGAGGATCCTATGGTGCACGCAGGTCTTCAACCTCCTCCTCTGCGGCGCCTTCATCGCCGGCACCCTTGGCAGCTGCCAGCCGACCAACTTCTTCTGGCTCGGTTGGACGGGCGAGATGAAGGGCAAGTGCTTCAACCTCAACGTCTTTGCCCTGTGCCACGGCTCCATAAACGTCGCGCTCGACGTGTGGATGCTCATACTGCCGACGACGCAGATCTGGGGCCTGAGGATGAAGCGCAAGAGGAAGCTTGGCGTGATGCTCATGTTCGGCGTCGGAGTATTGTGAGTTTCGGGAACACAGCCCCCCCTCACCTTGGGTGCCGAGACTCGTCTGACCTTGTGGGAAACAGCCTTACGGCAGTTAGTGCATATCGCGTCAAAACAGTCATAGACTTCGCGACGTCCTTAAACGTGACAGGTTCGTCAATCCTTCTCCCCCCNACTCGTTCCAGGGCTCCCTGTGGTCCTCCGTCGAGCTTTGCGTCGGGGTCTTCGTGGCCTGCTTACCGAGTTCGCGGCAGGTCTGGAGGAAACTGTTCCCCAAGATCCTCGAGGTCACCCACATGTCCAAGACGGCCAGGTCGGCCAAGTCGGCCAAGGGCTCGTGCTCCAACCAGGGGAGCCAGGCGTCGCGGGCGGCATCGGCCTCCCAGCGGCTCTCGCGGCCCCGGGTGCTGTCGTACGAGGAGTCTTCCATAGCGCACCTGGTGGGGGCGTTCAACAACATCGACCTCAACGAGCTCGCGCCGACGGACTACGACACGCCGCCAAAGACCCCAATAACGCCCAAGACCGCATCGGATGACGACATCGAGCCCGCGCCGAAAAGCTTAAACGGCGCTTGAAAGGTTGCAATAGTTGGTCTCTTTTTTCCTCGGAGTAGTGTTTGAATCAGAACTGGGGAATGTGACCTAAATCACGACCGAGGCATCTGCCGGCTGAGATTATGCCGTTAGAGTAGGGGATGGGGATGCGGACGACAAGCCACGCCGGAGGCGGCCACATCAGATCGGTTCTCAGACCGACCTGAATGATGTGCCTGTGCCATACAGAGATGGCCGAGACATGGTGTGTAAGTCGGCTCAGGGCGATATGGCTCGGAATCCCGACCGCAGTGGTCATTGAACCCCTCTCCGAAAGGAAGCGGTAACGGAAGGACGGCGGCGTGGCCTGACATACAAGTACGTCTGAAGCAGTCCTGTGTGTCGTAGGACAGACAGCTTCTGGTCGCCGACATGAAGAGTGGGAACCAGGAGGATTGCCGAGGGGCGTCGCGACACTGTACAGATAATACGGGCTTCGCATGAACCCAACAACCCCCCCCCCCCCNGTTCCATACGCAAACAGACAGTTCGTCTCACGCTCATCTCGTTGTTTGAACCCGAGCATCGGTTGCCCCCTTTTGCATTGGACTGGTGAATGTTATATTGTGACGGTTTGATGACAACGTTCACTTCAGCCACAGGCTTTCAGATCCAGCAATGTCTTCCTGCTTTGCCTGGGACGTCGGCCCTTCTTCCACCACCACCACCATCACCACTGCCGCTCGGGTATGGCCCCGCCCTCCGGACAAGGTTTCGGCACAGCCAAGAGCTAAAGTACTTTGGGCAAACCTGTCGGAGAGGAGAGACCCCGCCGGCCAGGGATTACTCCGAGATATATAGCGTGGATGATATCGAGGCGGCCCATACTGGAAACACCCCAAACACTGAGGCATTGCTTCCCCCAGCCCATCGTCCACACGGCCGTATATGTGAGGGTGAGGGTTGGCTGAAATTGATTGGCAAAGGGAGCGGCATAAAAATGTTTCCTGCCAGTCGACCTCACACTCTTTTGACGTCAGGTGGCATACCAAATGTCGGAGCTGATGCTAAATAAAATATGAGCCGTTCAGCATCATAAAAGAAAAAACACAAATTAACGGCATTTAATAAGGCCAGAAGCCTCAACGACTCTCACTGACGAGAGAATCAAGCCCTTCCTTCCATTTCAGGTCCAGAGTATGATTCACAGAGACTTTTTGTATCGTCTTGGATGGCAAATCATTGACCAGCTCCAAAACAAAGCAGGTCAAACTATCAGCCTACTTCATACCAACCACAGCATACCTTGTCACCAAACCACAGAGTCCAGGGCCACAAGAGAAGGCGTGCTTCATAGCAATACACACATTCATTCAGTAATCTTTCAGTATAACAAAGGCCCCGTGCATTATCCCTTTACGCGTACCATGTGAGGAATAGGCCCCTTCCACAAAGTATAGACAAGGAACCAAGAGCCAACGACAACGCCAGAACCATGCCTGAGAATGCCAAACCAACCTTGACTCCCTCCCGAAACTTCATGCCTTTGCGTGAACCTGTGGACGTACAGCCAAGGGAAAACCAGGCTGTGCCCGGATGCACCCCTCAAAAATCAACATGCACCATGGTCTCCAAGTTACGAGACTTGGGTCGCACCATTTCTATAATCGACGTCCTTCGAGAGGAGCGGCGCGGCCTGACCCCGACAGGAAGCACAGGCTCCATTCTGGGGTCATTGGTAACGGCCGACTGTGACCGACGACGCTTCTTCTCCTTTGCTTCCAACCAGCGCTTGACTCCGGAACCCTAATCCCACGAGACAAGGTCCTTCTGCTTTCCGCTCGCGTCCAGCTCGACTACTACAGCAGCAAACTCGCCACGCTCGTCCTCGGCTTCGAGGTCATCCATCTCGAGCTCAACCTCCTCGCCATCCTCGAGCATCGCCTTGCCTTTCCTAAGATAATCGCCACGGATGTCCCATCCGAACTTCCAAGCCCAGGTCTCAAGGTCCGAGAATGCCTGGCCGACGGCGGCCTGCTCCGGAGTTGCGCGAGAGTTGAGGGACAGGAGCGTCTCGTTGAGGCGTCGCTTGTAAACGATGAGAGCCAGTCGAAGGTCGCGGGCATACGAAGGGCCATAGTCGAGGACGGATCCATCAATGTAGCGGTCGTTGTACACGAGCTGGGCGGTGAGGGTCTGAAGAAGCCAGCGAGCGAGTCCCGGGCGTTTGAGAGGAAGGGCATGGGCCTTCAGCACGAGAGAGACCAGCATGTGCCACCACTGCTGGATACAGGCCTCGTTGCCGAGGTGCATGCCGACGATGAAGGCAAACTGCAGCTCGCCCACAATGTCTTCGTCGCTGATGCCGGCTGACAGGAGGTGAGCGGTCGAGTCGACGGCCTGCTCGGTGCGTGCGGCGCCGACGCTTTCCGCATCGTACGTTTTTGCGCCCTGGCTAAAGGTAAAGTTCAACTCTGTGCTGGAGACGAAACTGGGCATCCTTTTCTCAAGTTCGACCTCGGCGGGTAGCATCAGAGCACCCCTCACGCGATCTGAGGTGTGCACAGCCCAGTCGCTGGATTGACGGCCAGTAATTCTGCCCAGCAGAGGCGGGGAGATTGCGTTGGTGAGCTGTTGCCAAATCATGGCGCTGCTTGCGAACTCGGGCTCGGAACTGGTGGGCGACTGGGATATGGCAGGCTTAACGTTTGCGTTGAGGGCGCGGAACTGGTAGGGAGCCAGCTTTGGGTAGCTTTCGCGAACGGTTTCCTTTTGGAAGCGTGCCTCGACCTGACTGGCCGGCTGGCCGACGACCTCATTGAACTTGTCCCATTGCATGACATGGACCTTCTCGGTAGCGGAGCTGACAATCCAGAAGCCGCAGCGGGTTGTGCTCGCCTCGGTCCCTGAGACCCAGAAGAAGTGCGCGCCGGCAGGAATGTCTCTCACGCCGACGAACTCACGCGCGGTAAAGGAGACTGAATCGTAGCCAATGGTGAAGGAGGAGGGGAGGTCCATGATGAGGACGATGTCGCCCCCGCCGAGGGAGTGTTCGTGCTGTGGCGACGGCTGGTGGGTGTTTTGGGCGACATCGGCAGCGTCAATGGGCCCCAAAGGCGGGGGCTCATCGTCGTCAGGTGCAACGTTGGGGTTCATGGCGACTTGTTGCGATAGAGACGACTCGAGAGGTTGGTGGACGTGCAGAGAGCCGAGAGGGTGAGCGCCGGTGACGCGGATGGATTTGCAAGATGGAGCGGTGGTGGAGACGGACGAGTCGGACTTTGGCAGGGCCGAGTTTTTGAGAAAGGCGGGCCGGACGTTGGAGTCAATGGCGGCTCCGGATGTCATTTTGACGGAGATGCTGGGAGGGTCCAGCCACAGCGGAGATTCGGAGTGGGAGGTAGGAAAAAAAACAAAAGAAGGAGAAGCGAACGGATCACACGGGGTGATTGTGACGGGTTCCGGTTTATCGTATCGGAATGTCTCGTAAAGCGATGTTGTGATGACGATTCTGGCGTTTGTTTGGTAGAGGATCGGAGGGAACCGCAGGTTGTTGTGGTATTGGCGAGGTCTCTCGTGCGGAAGAGAAGTAAGCGAACGAGGATGCGGCAAAAAGCCAGAGCAACAATTCTCTGTATGCTTATAGACGATCTGAGGTCTGCTGCAGATTTATTCCCTTTTGTGAAAATATTGCCGCCGGGAAAAGATGTTGCAAAGGTGGATGAACGGATGGGCGAATACAGGTAGTTGAGTCGCTAGGCGGGTAAGGTACCTAGGTAGGAAAAGAGAGAGGTCCACAGGCTGTGAGAAAGAGAGAGAGAGGATGCGGCGCGAGAGGTAGGCACAACAGAGGAAAGACCGCAAGTAGTTTGCACGAGGTATCCAACAAACGGATGCAGAGGAGGGGAAAATAGACACGAGCCGCACGAAGCAAAGAGAAAGGGGGGGAAACGTTCGGAATGCGGACCATGCAGCGAGGCAACCACGATTTATTGTTCTCGATCGCTCCTTCCCACTCGTCTCTTGCCTGTCTGGTACTGTCTCCCTTCTGCCTGTAAGCTAAGGTAATCAACGACGGTTTCCCCAGCGGCACATTACCACCCTCACCCGCCTTAGCCCCTCCTGCCCCAGCTCTTTTCCAGCCAAAGACAGCCAGCCAGCTAAGCCCGAAGGAAGAAGAAAAAAGAAGCATTTGCTGCATGTCTTGTTTTGTTCCAGGTTTTGACCACACGCAAACTACGTCATGGGTTACCTGCGGTGAGATTGGGATGTGGTGGTGATGGGGTAACCGAACTGTATGGAAGCGCTGGAGGTGCAGCGAGGGGGGCACTGTAGGGAGGCCCCGTTTAGCGCTAGTGCTGCCTTAGCCCGCTGCGGCCATGACGATAACGATAGGCGAACCTGTCCGCATCACGACATCATGCATCGTCTGAGGCACAGAATACTCATTCCAGACCCTCCTCGCCATCGACCCCTTGCCAATCCCGAGATGCGTTGCAGTATCTCACAGGAATGAGTTGAAAAAGCGCACATGGGCAACTTGGCGGCACTGCCTTTATCCAGGATTCCCCCTCGGTCTCACCTCAGCCAGCGGCATCACCAAGTTCAGATTCGGGGACACCGGCTCCGAAACCCGCCCTAAGCCCGGTCGGACTCGGAGAACAAGGAACCATCCAAGCAATGCCCCGCCCCGCCCGAACAACCCCGCCCGAACCACGCTGGGTCCGTGGATTCCAGTGTCACTGTTTGGGGGCCGGAAAAAAAAAAGAGAACTACTGCGAAAAAGGAAGTACATGACTTGCCGAAACAAACGCTAATATCATCGACTCAAGGATTAAGACTAGATAGGAACACCTTAAATAAAGAACCGAACCATATAACGCAATTGCCTGCACCTGGTCCCATCCACTCGGGTATTTCCCCTCCACACTAACCATTCAGCCTTGCACAAGCTTGAACCAGGCAAAAGAAAGGAAAAAAATAAAAAAAACCCGCTGCAGGCGGGGGTACTCGGGATGGACGCCATAGACGGGCCGCCCGCCTCTCACAACGTGTACTGCTGAACCCTCCTCCAGGATGATGAGTCAAGGGTAACAACAGCAAACAAGAGCGGACTAAGTCGTTCTCTACGTGTGCCAGAAAAACGGCTTTTAATTCGTGACGAACACAATCACGGTACCGGAGAATAAATGAATAAAAAAGGCTCGTCCATCATTTGCTCCTCAAGATGGAAGGACGAGGAAAGACTACTTTCCGCAGTGAACAAGCGATGAGAGCTTTGAGCTTCAGACCAAACATAGTCAAGACCTCAGAGGAGTTGATCGCTACTGCACGAGTCTCGTAGACGAGGAAAAAGAACAGGCCCGCCCCCTACTTTCCATACTCCCGCCAAGTCTCTCTCTCCCCCCACGTCAAAAGAACATGGAAGCTGTCTCACATCACGGCCCCACTTCTCCGATCTCCGACGCCGACAGACGCCGCGGGTTCCCAACTTGAGCAGCCCATCCAACGTACGCAACGACATTCGCGGAGACCACTTGACCCCCCCCTCCGATAACATCCATGACGCCCTGATAACCAAGTGATACAGGGTAGACAGCCATCTCGACTCCAAGCTTCCGAGGGCAGACCCCGCCCAGAACGTGATGCGACATGGATCGAGAAGCAGAGAAATCCAGATCCGACGTCGATTTATCGGCGGCCGGGATCTCAAACCATCACAGACTCGACATCTCACCAGAGAAACTTTCAGAGAGCGGGCCTCAACTCATGCCAGCCTCGCATCATCCTCTTATTTTTCTTTTCTTATTTTTGTCACCATAGCCGCTACGACCAGTCTCATCTCTGGCACCGGCTCCCCCGCACACCGTCCGAAGACGTTGTCCATTTGCTGCCGAGATAGAAGAAACGAACTCCAAAACAAGGACCCGTCAGCCGTCACATGTGCACCACACACACGCACACACACAGACATACCCATCAGCTGTCTGGATTCATCCGCCGGTCGTTCGACCCGCCCTGTGTGTGTGTGTGTGTATTTGTCGTTCCCATTCTCAGGAGCAAAAAAAAAAAAGGGCTAAAATTTTCATCCCACAACATCAGAGGGTTGCGAGCCAACCAAAACCCCTACCTCATCCAAAGGAGAAAGGGAAGAAAAAAAAAAATAAAAAGAGTTCCTGGAACAACCCCATTAAGGAAACATGCCTCGGCTTTTCCGTTCCTTAGAAACCTTCTCGACTCGTGTGAGAGCGAGGGGAAGAAAAAAAAAAGTAATGAGAGGATCCCGCACGACAGGATCAAAATTACAGGAAAGGGAAACAGGAGAAAGAGAACCCGAAGCCGAAGCGCGGGGTTTTAGAATCCAAACACAATGTCAGCAACCCCGAAACCTAGATTACACATTACCCTCTGCCCTCCGCTCCCCCCTCCCGTCTTCCCGGACGTCGGCCGACCCTCACATCCCCCCCACCCAATCATTCATCACAACAGACCAGGCTTCTGGGTATTGGACCGGAAAAGCGGTAAACAGCCAAAGCATACTACGGCTTACTCGAGACGCAGCCCAAGTATGACCGCATACGCACACACACGCACACGTACACGTACACACACATGTCTCACTGTGACATGTTTGAGCCCTACTTGTCAACCTCGCATCAGATTGGACTCTAAACTTTCCGCATCCACCCTCATGAACGAGGGACTCAAAAACCCAAACTCCATGCCAAGTGCCAAAAACCCCTTCTTTTTCTCCTCCCCCCGCCCCCCTTCTCCTCTGACTGGCCACGCCATCTACCATCTACACACCCCTTACCCAGAAAGCCCAGGTTACACAAGCACCCACCCCTTCCCCTTCCCCTTCCCAACCTTCCCTGCTCACAAAGACACAGAGCACGCTCAAGCACTGCAAGAAGAAAGAGGAAGAAAAGAAAAAAAACCAACACAAACCTACCAAGCAATTAGGCAACTGCTGATGGTCTTTTTTCTCTAGAAAAAAAAGAAAACGGGGAAGAGAAGAACGGAATGAAGGGAGGGGGGAGAGAATAAGAAAAGAATAAAAAAAAAAAAAAACCATGTCCGCCTTCCGTTCCCCCCCTTCANAGAATAGCACACAAATCAACCTAATTCGCAAGAGGAATAGTCAGGGAACCCAGCAACCCGGAAACCCCAAAATCCTGCACGAACAAGCTTTCACTACTGTACCTACCATTCCTCCCAAAAATCCATGTAAACCTTCGGCAGTTCGCCTCAAAAAAAAAAAAAAAAGAAAAGAAAAGAAAAGTAAACTTGAGTCAACCTCAGCCTCAGCCCACACACTGTGTTCGTCCTAAGCCGAGGCTTTGCCTTTTCAAAGAGCCTTTCCAGTTTGGTTGTTAGTTTCTTCACCCAGTCCACGTTCAAAGCACCGTCGCGTCACTTCACAGTGGTATCAAGACGAACGTGTCATGCCCAAAACGGCAAGCTTCAACGGATGAGAGCTGTCAGTCATAATGTGTTGCCGAAATTCGTCTTTTGCATTCCTTTTCCCGCAACGACCAACGCGAAGAAAAACAATCTCAACTAGCCACAAAAAAATGCAATCTGTCGACGCCCTAAACGTCCGTGTATCATAGGTACCTCGGCCACCCCCCAAAATGGTCCGTCCTTGCCTAGCCAGTGCTTTCGCCCTCTACCGAGAAACAGAAAATAAAACCCATTTTCCGAAAATCCTAATCGCCATCCCAGAAGAGCACGTTCCTCCTCCGGGGAACCCAAGTCTGACTGGGGGGGAGAGGGTTTGTCTGCAAACGATGACGGCCGTGAAAAACTTGCACCCTACGCCCAGAGATGCTGTTACTTCATCTCCCTGCGCTTGTCCGTTCCCAGATTCGCGCTGCAGTCCACCCGGCTGATTGGGATATTGCGCTATGCTTGTCGAGCGAGTGACGTTTGTCAGGATCAAAGCCAGCTAGCCCTACGGAGGCATGCCCTGCCAAGCTCTCCGGAACGAAGCCATGTTGACCAACCAGAGCAAGCCTCCACCCATTTCGTCAAATCATGACCACCCTCAAACCATCGTAAATGCAAAAACCACACCGGTCCAAGGAAAGCCGTGTCCCAATGCATCATCTTATGTGGGGAAAATAGAAACCGACAAGAACGAAACCATCGACATCGTGACGGCGAATGAGCAAGCCCGCGGACGGGTGTGTCCGAGGCGTCAGTGAATATGGTGCAAGATACGCAGCGAAACCATGCTGTGCGTGTACTCGTTCGAAACTTGAAAACCCCGGAACCGTTAACCAGGCGGATATCGCTTCGTAAATCAGAATTTTGCCGCGCGTCTAATAACCGAAGGAGATGGAAGTTCGTAGTATGGACATGTGCGCATGGGCGGCCGTCATCGTGCGAAGAGGGGATCCCGATAATGTACAAGTCCTTTCCCCATTCTATTATTACGGTCGGGCTCTCTCCGATGGGCAACCTCGTGCGACGGGTCATCCTGCCTCAGTGGCTGGTTGTCTGACCACCGTTATCTGCCTGTGAAGTTAGCCCTGCTGGTCTCGTTGTTGCCAAAACTCTCAACTCACGTGAGCTATACATGCTCTGGTTCGGCTGGCCGTAAGGTGACTGAGGCTGATAGTTGGTGGAGTACATGTGAGAGCTGCTGTACTCAGGAAGCGGCTGCTGTGCAACCGCTCCGGCAGACGGAGGCGCGGGATACTGCGAAGGCTGGTAGCCGATTGGCGGCAATTGGACCTGGCGGCCGCTTGCGTATGCGGATGCAGACGACGTGCCGTCAGCTGCAGTTTGAGGGTCGGCCGACCCGTTCTGAGCAGCAGCCGCTGCGGCGGCGGCAGCTTGACGCTGCCGTTCCTCCTCGGCCTTCCGCTGCGCTTCTTCCTCCTTCTTGCGCTGCTTCCATTCCTTGCGAATTTCTTTGAACTCTGTATCATTTAAGTTAGCTTATACACCGACTGGGCCACATTGATTCCGCCGGATTGGGAAACGCATCCAATCTAGTCCGTAAGGGCAACGCCGACGCAGCGGGAGCCTCTAGCATATCGCGCGCCATACAGCGGGCCTTGCACCATGGCGCGCAGACCACCGAAAAGCCGACGCGACACCCGGGTTTCAAATGCAAAACAAGACTTTCGCAGTGTCTTCGACACGTACCTTCAGGCGTTCTCTTTTGTCCATGGGACTGCATCGTTACGTGTGCGTTGAGATGGTTGAGAGTACCGTAGGCCTTCTCGCAGCCATTCCATCCACACTTATACATACGTTCGATTTCCTCGTATCGTCGTCGCGGTCGCTTGTGCTGCTGAGCACCGGGAATCGGAACGAAAGAATAGACCTGATTGCCAAACTGTTACGTCAGAATTATGTTTCTGGTCAAGGTTGGAATGGAAGCATGCGCGCGTGCCAGCCCCGGATCCTGCGCCAGTAACGCGGAAAAAAAAACTTGTAAACCCCTCGTTCGCGCAACATTGCTGTTTTAAATCTTGAGCCAAGCTGAGCACAAGTTTGACCGAGGGTTTTAAAAAAAATAACGCGCCTCTCAAGAATCATCGCCATGCCACTTTGACACGCGCTGGCACGCGTCGATTTTCGATTCTCAGTCTCTCGACTTACCTGGTTGGGACGTCCCTGAGGCGGGGCGGAGCTCGGTGTCGGGGGGAAGACGTGACTGGCGGGAGTCAGAGGGCCGGCGCTGTGCTGGCCGTAGCCGGTCCAGTCGGGTCGGGCTTGCGCGTAGGCGGGATGCTGATAGGAGTGCGACATGTCCCCAGGCGGCGGGCCGTAGGGAGAGTGCTGCCCGTACGCGTAGGTAGGGCTCGGCGCCGCTATGGACGGATCTATTGGTACATCATGGTCAGACTTGGCCAGAGGGACCTGATGGTTACGTCCATCCAGTTGGGATAAAGACGGACTGCTTGCTTGTTGGGCCATGCCTCCGCTGCTACCGTTATGGTTGCTAGCTGGATGATATGATCTCTGGATATGTTCAGGGAATGATCCTGACCGCGCGGATGGCGGGTAGACGCTGTACTCGGAGGTGGGAGTTGCCGATGTAGAATAGTTGCTGGAGCGCACGTCTTGCTGGGTCGCGTATTGCGCAGCAGATGCGTGATCTGCAGATGAACCTTCAGAACGGTTGTCGCCGCAGTTGCTTGGGTAAGGCGAAGGCAAACCTGACTGCGAGTACTCGGTAGCACTGCGTTCCATAGAGGTGCTGAGGGAGGACAGAAGCGAGCTGATGGCGGCGGCTTCTGGGCGAGATCCTCCAAGCTGTGACGAGCCTGAAGAAAGCGACGATGCGTGATGGTCAACGAACTGGTGTTGTGTAGGGACCAAGAACATGCTACAGTTCAGTGGAACGTCTATTGTCGCAGTGAATGGCCGGAGAGTCCTTAGTTCTCAAGCCAGTGGCAGGTCCTCAAGGATCAAATCAAAAGACGGTTCCTTTTTTCTTCTTCTTTTCTTCTTCTTGCCAGATGCAAAGGCGGTAAATGGTTCGGCTCAAGACGCGGTCTCTCGAGTAGTGGGTAGTGGGCTGGCCGGGTACTTGAAGAACGTGAGGAAGAATAATGGAAGAAGAATAGTCGAGTGATACCGGGAGCGAAGTGAGACTTGAGGCGGCGCGACGATGGTGTATAAAGATGGCGGCCAAAATAGCGCGGGCCACCCAAGAGTTCGGGTTTATGGTTAAATGGGGGGGGATGTAATGACAACAAAGTCGCTAGCCACGGTCCTGAGCGAGGATCTCTCAAAGTGGCAAGGATAGCGTTGTCTTTGCCAGATCACGGAAAGGACGCCTCTTTTTTTTCGTCTCTTTCTCTCTTGTCACGAAGGTCGCTTTGGCTGAGAGGAGGTTGACGGTATTGCTGGGGAGAGCGACACTAAAATAGTACGCGCTAAGTAGGTAAAGGATGGGCTGGGCCTCTCCGCTTAACTTCAGGCCGAGCGGCGGCGACTAGCGTCTGGATCGGAGATAGGGCAGGGGGGAGAAGGCCCACGGGCTGGGAGTGGGTGTGTATGGAAGCTGGGATCAAAGGACGGCGGCGAACAGTGCCGTAGGCGTAGGGGAAGTACCTTGCGACCGAGGGGCGCGAGGAGCAGAGGGAGGCCAGTGGTTGAGTGGGGAGGAGCGATGAGGATGGGATGTCGAATTGTTCCTCTTTGCGTATAGCGCAGGGTGTGTCCTGTCTTTGAACGGGGTTGGCGTCCGCCTGAATTTGGCCTGGTCTAGGGCCGGGACCTGACTTTGTCGAGATGGGAGATGGAAGTCCCGAGATCGACTGACTCTTGCTTGTTCTGTGTGTGACTTGAAGATGCAGGACGGAGCAGTATGCAGCAACCAGGACGTGGATAAGATGCTGCAGCCGGGAGGTTGATGTAAAGAGGAAGTTGTTGGGTTTGGTGTTGGTTGTGGCGGTGATGGTAGTGAGTTCGTGCAGCGCCGTGCAGGGCTGACAACCAAATACGTGTGTAGCACAGAGCAGACGAGGTGAAGTAACGTGAGGTGAAGTAACGTGGAGAGTGATGATGCACAGCTGGCGTGGTATTGCTGAAAAGCTGATGCGAGCAGATCAAGGCAACGTGAGGTGTATTGATCTTCGTCGCTAGTGACGGATGAGGTACCTCAGTTCGGGGAACGGACGGCTAACGAGGGCCGTACAAATCGAGTACCTTTGGTAATGGCGGTGGATTCCTCCTTTTTGCTGCCGAGTCTAACTATTACTCGACCTTTTGGATGGACTTGACTCGACTGGCTGGCGACTTGACGACGTCAACATACGGACAACACTCTGTCTTGCTGTGTACAGCTGGAGCCGAATGTGCGCTCGTGCGCAGTGGGTAGTGCGTAACCCGTGATGCTAACACTGGCAAGGCGAAAAAAAAAAAAAAAAAGTGGCGCGGCGGAGTGCGGCAAGCGAAGAGGAATAGACACACAAAGACTAAAGCGTCGTCTGTTTTCTTCCCTTCCTTCTTACGTCGATACCCTTCTCTGTGTAGGGCAAGGTTGAAAAGTTGACCGAGAGTAAAACCAAACCAAACCAAACCGTAAAGGAAGAGAAGGGGGGAAGGGAGGTGAGGAGCTAGAGGGAAGGGGGTAAGGGGGGTAAGCCCAATGAACTTGGGTTTGGTGACGAGGGGGGGAGTTCTCGATCTTAGCGCCGTTCCCGGGAGAAAGACTGAATTTAATACTTGCGACGGAAGAGGGAAAGAAGAAGAATGGGGAAATAATGGGACGCCTACTGGGTCAGTTTTGAGGGTTAATGGATCATGGGTTGTTGATAGCAGACGTGCGGGCAGGTGGAGACGCGCCGACAGCCTGAACCTGGACTTGGACCTGAACCTGGGCGAGGGTTCGATGGCAAAGCGGATGAATGTGTGATGTGGATGAAGACGTGGATGTGTAGAGGGTGAAGTTCTGGTGGTGTGAGTGGGAATTCGCGAGGAAGAAGGGTTACTGCAGTAAGGAAGAAAGGGGGGAGAGGTGAGAGAGCCAAGGGGGGGAAGGACGAGATGTACAGGTTATGGGAAGTAAGGTACCTGGGTTGTGCCGCGAGAGCACCGTATGGTAGGGAATTGGAATGGGGAAGAGTGAGCAAAGGCCTAGGAGGACAAGAGAGAATACCCTTACCTAGGAAACCTAGGCGGGATATGACGGAGAAACGAGTGAATGCAGTGAAAGGCTCTGTCAATTGCGTCTGTCAGTGGTCGACGACGTGTTTCTTGGGGGGAGTGAGAGCAGCGATGTTGTTCCCCCCCTCTTCCCCCAATTGAGAACGGGAAAGGCTCATGCCTGCTATCACGATTTGATCTCCGTTGCGTGATATTCTCTGCGTGGCCTATGTCTGCGTATCTAACCACAATTCTTCCTCATAAGGCCTGGAAACAACCCAGCGATTAAAGTGTCTCGAATGTTGATTACAATTGATATAATAATAAAGAATAATAATATGGCCCTTGTAGTCATCAAAGCCAAAAGAAGGAAGGTCGAGGAGGGAGAGGGGAGAAGGAGGGAAAAAATGAGAGAGGCCCACCACGTCGTGTCGGTGTCGTCGCCCTCCAAGGGGGCGTGTTTGTGAGAGTCGGCTTGGAAGGTGACTAGGTGAGGTAAGAGAAAAAAAAAATGGAAAAAAAAAAAGAAAAAGAAAGAAAGATGGATACCCTGTGTGGAGTGGGTGCGAAAGAAGGCTCAATGTACCCGAGGCACAGTACAGACATCGATACGTATCGAAACCCCAGACACATGTAAAAGTTTGGAGACCGCAAGAACACACCCCTACCCCGAAAACAGGCAGGTGGCGGGTACGAATTGGGGTTACTGCTCCGAAAGTCTGCCACAGGTCCTTTTTTTTTTGTGCAAGATGCTGGACGCTTGCACTGCTGCGTTGCTGGCTGGGAACCCCCGTAGTGGGAAGTTCCCACGCCACTTGGGCCAAGCTGGCAAGGGTGCGGTGTGCGGTGTGCGCGGTGTGCCTCTGTGTTCCTGTGGCTCAGGTTCGACTTCCATCTCGTTATCCGGTACGTATCTTGCCGTTTCCCACTCCTCCTCCTCTTCCTATTGACCTGCCATGTACACTATTTCAAATTGGATGGTTTATTTTATTTTTCTCTAATAAATCTCTATCGTCACCTCCAAAGGTGGCCACATTCGCTACGTAGAAGGAATCCAGTTCTGAACTATTAGCAGTTAGAACCAGCGAAATGGCGGGTAAAGGTGATTTTTCCCTTTCTTTTTCTTCATTGTCTTCGTTCTGTCACAGCCCTCCCCGCGAGGTTTCGCCTTATTTCATTCGTTGGCGACGCTACGGATACCGGGTAAGGCAACGTACCTTGGCTACTATATGACGCTTACTGCCCGAGGTACCTTGCCTCATGTCGCGGTAGTATGATGCGTCGTTGCGGCTTGCACCTACCTTTCCCTGCCTCACTAGCATGAGGATCTGTTAGCTTGGCAGTCTCCCTCTCTTCCAAGGCCCACACCCCCAGCCCACTGGATGCCGGAACTAGCCAAAAAGTGCCTTCGTTCGGTTGTTGGCAGTACTAGCCGCCAGTACGGATATCCTCACTAGATTCGCTGTTCTTCTGCTCCTTTGGCCGTGCGCATTGGCTTGTCCTTTCCTTTGAGAACCGCGTTTTGGTTTCCTTGGTCCACGATACCTCATCTCATTTCATACGTTGCTTGTCTGCTTACCTTTAGCAGGACAGCCAGTTAGATGAAACGAATCAACTATTCAGTCCACTAACTTGATGTGAAAAGGTGCCCCCAGACCTCGCGCCCTCTTCCGTCATCGAGTTACGTATTTCTTTGACGCTGCAACTTGGATGATGGCCACCTTCGCGTGTCAGGTTGAGTCTTCGTGTGTCTCCGAGTCGGATGACAGCACTTGGTGTAGTGTGCGGCTCGTCTAATTGGCTTTTGCTTTCATCTTGTTGTTGATTCACAGCAATGAACCTCGCCTCGCTTCTGGAGTCTGACCGAGCCTCCTGGGATGCTCGCAGATGCTGGGAAATTTGATAATGCCCTTCTCGTCCCGTCTTAGTAATGCTTATCGGCCCAGAGGCAAATCAGAACGGAGTAGCAACGCAATATCATAATCATGTTATTCTTGGATCAGCAACCTGACGGGAAAACCATGGGGCGTGGCCAAGAAAGATGGGGGGGGGAGAGGGAGGGGCGTGAAACTGGTCCAGGTTGTCTTAACTCCCATGACCTTTGTCCGCTTGTCTTGGGCTGGAAAAGGCCGAGCCGAGGCGAGTCGAGTCGAATTGAGGGAAATGCTGCGTAATGAGATGCGACAACCAATTCATCTGGTATTTCTCCCAACTGAAAGCGCAGAAAGCTTCTCCCCCTCTTCTCCGTCGCTGGGCCTGAAGATCTTGGTCCCGTGAGCCTATTGCAGCTGCCTGGTGCCGGATGCGCCATCTTGACTCGCGGTCAGGGGAGGAGGAGAAGGACCAAACAAAGGAGGGGAGTAAGTGACATGCCACATCTTGGGCGAAAAATTCCCGTGCCCAGCAACCTACGTCGGTATGTAGTGTATCTGTATCCATCCGTACTGGCAATTGATGGAAGACGTCGTCAGGATCTCGCGAAACTGGATGAGTGAGCGTACATCGCACGCTGGTGACTGTCCTGTACCACGTGATGCCCGGCGGCCCGCAAGTGGGCTCTTCCTCTACGTAGTAGGTATTTGGTTTTCCCATTGTCAAAGAAGTCAACACTGCACGTCCTCTTCTTCGGTGCCACATCAGTAGTCCAATAACGTGCGAGAGCGAAGGTCCTGTGTGGATGAAGGTGCAACTGACCTGGTCCTAGCCTTGTTGAATGCTGAGGTGTCGGCTGCGGGACCATGTGTTTTGCTTGTACTTTGGCACGAAATAAGGTGTGCCGTGACAGGCGAGCAACGGACAGGCCAGCAGCGCAGACTAGCCCACTCACTGGAAAGGATGCAGAACGGCAGAGGCCAGAACCCAGAGCGAGGACCCCTGTTCCCTGCTCGGGCTCTGGGTGCTGCCAGAGGGAGAGACTGAGAGGGAGACATGCGATGCCCCGGCTGGCGGTAGGAATCATCGAAGTGGGCAACTGTGGCGGCGGATGCAGGACACTGGAGGGGTGTGGTATGGGCGATGAAGGGGATTCGAGGTGGCGAGCCCCCCCTGAGTGGTCGGCGCGACATCCGCACGCACACCCAAGACATGTGTCCACAGCACGAAGAGAGAGGGCCAGGCATGCCGAAGTAATACTGCACTTCTGGATGCGTGATAATTGCTCTGTCTTGTTCGTGTTCTTGGCAGTGTTTCCCACCTTGGGTTCGAGAGACCCCGACTTTGGTGATGCCATAGCCCAGGGTGCGATCTGTCCGTATGCACAGTGCGTTTTATGCTATGTAATGAGTCTTATATCCACGTGTAAAGAAGGTTTTCCCCAATTGTGATTAGGTTCAGGTCCCAAGGAGGGCATCATTTGCGCGTGGCGCGCAGAGAGACCAAGGTTCGAAGGGGTGCTGGGCTGATTGTTGCATGCTGTGTAGTCTACCTAGAGTTCGGAAATGGGGGTAAAGGTTCGGTATCCCGTCTCTGATCCTCAGCACGGTATTCCCATAAGCGATGTTGAATCGTCGGTGAGTTCATCAGGGCAGGGCTAGGAGCAGCACGTATGGGCAGTGTACATGGAATTAGACTCTCGGCCACTGGAGAAAAATCAAGGAATTCGAGCCAGAACAGGATAGTAATGACCGCGCCGTGGCACAGGAGCGGGAGGTTGAACGCTGGTTGGAGCAAGGTGTCCGTAGGGCGTACAATGTGCCCCGGTACCGAACAAGGAGTGCCAAAACCTCCAAAGAGATTGCAGCCTGGATGGAGATTGGGGTTGATGTCCGTGTGAGAAGTTGGGGAGGGTGTGAAGGGCGATGATCGGGGCCGCCCAAGAATGGCCCCGTCCACCGTCCACCGTTCGACCGTCGGGCAATCAAGGTCTAGGGCCGAGAAACCGCGGCCGCGGAGCTGAGGAGCGCTGTACAGTATGGGCTAATTTCTTCCTTGCGTTTCTTCCTGGATTCCTGTGGTTTGGGATGGGTGGTGGTGACCCGCAGGACGTGCGCGCGCATGCCTGGTGCGCATGGGAGTCCCTGGAAATGGATTGGCTTCTGGGACCTGCCGTGGCTCGTCTGGGTCTGGGTCTGGGTCTTCCTTTGCTCTACGACGGTGTACTTTGTCCTCTTCTACCGGAGCACGTTGTACACGACCTGACCTTGTTTTGACGATGGGTGTGCGTTACGAGCACCCGGCATTGGAGCTGCTGTTTGAGCGAGGAACGTTGGTTGGCAAAGCGCAGTTGAATAGGTAGGCTGTGGTCGTCAACGACGTACAGATGTAGTGTGTTATACGTAGCAGTCAGAGTCATCGCACGCCGCGCTGTTTTAGGATCCCGACGTCTGAAAGAATGTATAGGTAAATACATTATTTACCGACACGAAGTTTGAGGTTAAGAATTGAACAAAACACACCACTACACCCACCTGCAGGTATGACCACGGCAACAATCATATCACATGAATGAGGGAGCAATTTGTGGAAGGAACAGTCGAATTGTCAGCCAAGAGGGGAGGCTGCAACATGTGAGAAGAATGAGAACGTTGGATCTAGAGTGTGTGGATGTGTGTTGCGGCAAGCAAGAAGAGGAAGGCAGAGCAAGGCAGAGAGCTAGGCATGTGTGTGACGGGTCCGGAGGCGGCCTGGAGTGGGTATATAGCCCGAGTAGAGGGACCTGACTATGGACGGAAGTACTTGCAGCGGAGCTGAATAACTACAGAGTCGGAACGTATTGCTTTCTGTTCAGGCGGTAGCCGAAACATGCTGCTGAGTGAAAATGGACTCTCCACCTAGGTAGGTACGCGACCTCTGGTCAGGGGTAGAGTAGGGGAAGAAGGAAGCGGGGACAGAGGGACGGACGCGGACGCGAGGAAATGGATCCTTCTCCTTGTCGCTGGAAAGGGATGTGCGAGAAAACATCTACAACGAACAAAGGGCAGTCAGTACCCAAGTGTCTATTTGTGGGGACAGAAAAACCCGGGTGCTGGAGAACAGAGATCTGCGCCTTTTTCTGGCGCTAACCTGATGGCATGAGTGACTTGGAGGAGGATGGAAGTTGTGGTCAGGTCCACTTCGCCCTCTTCTTTTTCTTTTTTTTTTATTATACCATACATACAACGTACATACACGCTGCACCACTCGAGCATCGACAAACCAGGTAGAGTGGTAGATAGGTACAGGGCCAACTGACGCAGAGGTACCCCCTCCCCCTCCGTGGTAATTACTCTGCACACCTTGCCTTCTCTTGCCTTGCGAAGTTCTTGGAAGGTGGACCTGATGTGCCGACTCTTCCATCCATTACTGGCTGGCCGCCGGGGAACAAGGCCCTCGTCGATCGTCGAGATTCTCGGTTGCCGTTGCATTGGCAGGTGCAGCATGCAGCAAGCCAAGAGAGAAGCAGCAGCAGCAGCAGCATCATTACCACCTCCATTAATACCACCATGGTCATTCTGTGAAATCCCATGAGCTATGCCAATCAAGAACCAGAAACCTCGGCGGTGCCTCGTGCGATGGACGTGAAAAGTTCTCGTACCCAAGACCAATGTCTGAGACCGCCTGCTTGGGGGTGTGCCTGATTTGGACAGGCAAGGTGGTAGACTTGGCGGCTGCGGCTTCCTGTGTGCCCAGACTTCAGCTCTCAGGAGTCAGGAGCGAGGGGCTCAGGTCGGATCCGTCCTCGCAAAGGCCGGACCCGTCTCGGCACGTCAGAGGAACGACTGTTCCCTTTGGTTTGACACTAGACTGCGTCGCCCATGCAACAGCCACCGACGCAATCAAATGTCCGTACTTTGTACTTTGTCTGCAAGCCTCCAGTTTGAGCATGTCTGCTCCCTTCGACGACGGCGAATGCGATTGCGACTGCGACCGCGACAAAGAGATTAAGAACAAAGAGACAAGGAGACAAAAGGTCTCTTCTTCCCCACCATGCCATGGTGCCGCTCAAGGGTGAGAACTCTGGATGGAGGGGCCTGCCGCGGTGGTGCCCGCGATCTAGACTCCCTGGGTGTGGGACCCTGACTTGGGCGGAATCGGAGAACGCTTGCGAAGCGCTGTATTCTGGAGACGCGAGTCGATCAAAGCAACCCAGGTCGACGAAAAGAGCATAGCATCCTCGTGTCTCTCGGGGACTTCTGATCCCGCCGGCTTTAGCACAGCGCTGCTACGATGTACTCCGTATACAGTAGGATACTTCTTAAACCCCGACGGATTTGACGGGGCTCTGCTACCTTGCCTCACCGTGCCAAAATATTCTCCGCTCGCGACAGAGATTGTACGACGAGATATGGATACAGACGAGTGGATTATGGTGGTCTGTGGTCCTTCCTCTGTGGCCTGTCGTCTGTCATTTGTCATCCGTCGTTGGTGGGCAGCTTGTGATGCAAGACGCGGTCCCTCCTTGTTCCTCGTCGTCGACTGCATTGATCGGAAACAATCCCGCCGTACAAGACAAGCCGTCCTGGCATTGTCGCACCCTCGAGTCGTGCGCTGTAGTGTCTCCTCTACGACTAAAGGGCCAAAGACACACCCCACCTCTCGACCTGTGCCAACACTTGAGCATGTGTGTCCAAGTCGAGTTCGCCTGAGGATCTTGCCGGCGCCATCACAAAAGCCAAGTACACTTTCATTTGTGTTGGTCCAGGGCTTGGGTCAAACGGTGGTCTAAACTTTGGCCTGGCGATCAACCCCAACACCATGCTTAGGGGTTCGGCGGTTTCCTACACCTCTGTTTTTTTTTTTCCCTTGGCAGACGTTGTGGAGCCCACAGGACTAGTTTTCTGAATATGGGGCTATGACAACGAGAGCTACTGGCGGGACGGATGTACAGCTTCATCTCTATTTCTTTCACTCCCGGCATTTCTTCGATTCCCGCTTTCAAGAGCTCGAAAAGATCGGATGACTCTCAAGTTTGTGTTGCTTGGTTGGACAGGTGTTCACGTCAGTCGTCCTTTGAGATGTCCACTGTTGAAGGGAGAAAAAAAAAATCCCCATTTGCTAACTGTTACACCTTAAGTTGACGAAACACAGTCCAATATCAACCCGAGGGATGAAAGGTCCCCAGGTATCCATCTATCTTACAAAGTCATACATGTCGACTATAGTCTCGTTCATGGCAAGGCCCCTGAGATTGTTCGCATCATTGGTCTCCGTTTCGTGTTCGACATCTCAAGTGTCTCCCGACACAAAATGTCTGATGTTGTGCTTGTCCCTGTCACCCACCGGCGGTTCGGGGGCTAAGGCATCTTAGCGTTTTCCCCGCAAGTTCGACTTGTCAAAGACCAAAGCTGTCGAGCTAAACAGGTGAGAACGCGGGCACAGGCACGTCAGCACTGACGCTGGCCGATGTTATCCTGCGCTACGCACGACTTTCCCGTCGTGAACGCGACGCGACGCACACTAGAACTGTTGACCGCACGTGCAACTCGACCGACGACGGCATCGGAAGTAGACTGGATTTTCATGCCTTATTGCACATTGCCCTGCTGTGCACTATGATCTGGGCCAGTGTCTTGGATTGGTCATAGGGCGGGCGACAAGGAGAGCGCTGTTTTTGAGGGCTTCGCTGCTGTGCCTCATCTCTGCAATCTTGGAACGCCGATCTGGTCGGGGCAGAATGATGGTGAAGGCGACTGTTATGATGGGCGGCGCTGAAGAGTCGTCTTCGAAACTTGCTTCAAGTTGAGTCGGTGTACTCTGATCGTACTCAGACACGACCTACAAACACTGCACAACAAGAAACAAGACAGAATTAGACTCGAGAAATACAACGTACAAGCATGGTATGGTACGGAAACCGAGGCCTATCTTTTCGACGAAGTGGGTTCCCTGGAGAGCGTAAAAAAGGCCCCCCTCTGGAAGATACCCAGAGAGGGGCGAGTGCTCAGGAATAAGAGATGGCCGGGCACTAACCGGAAACGCGACTAGCGGCATCCGATGCGCAAGTGTTGAAAATGGGCTTCCTGCTCGTAGCCCCCCCTGTCGTCGTCGGGCGCCTCAACAATGGGCGGGCCACCCTCGCCGCCGGCTGACACTCCCCAGTCCCCCTTTCGACATGTTCCAGGTTACAGCTGAGATCTGCCGGGGACGGGTTTACCAGGAATACCGAGTAAAACGCGAGACTGGGGGCTGGGGCGAACTGGCAGGGAACAGGAACCACCTAGGATGTGTGAGGCGACCTCTATCGATTCGATTTGTTCCTTCTTCGTTTTCAGAAGGGTGCAATACGCCTCAGAGCAAGTCATATGAGTCCGTCGGCCAGAAACTCAGTACCTGACGGTGAGCGTTACTTGTTCGTCGTTAGATTGATTGCGGCATGGCAATCACAACCTCGCTCGGGCTCCTTCAAAGTAGCTCCCGAGACCCTCGCTCCCCCTCCTTCTTTTGTCATCCATGCCTGCATACCTTGCCCCGTTGATCCTCCGTCTACCATTCTCCGTTGCTCTAGAAGAATATATCCAAAGAGCTGGAGAGCTGGGGGAGCCCTGATAGATTCGAGAGTCGAACCTTGGGAAACAGGACAGAAGAGGACAGGGAACTTCCCCCNGGTAATTTACCTAGCGAGCTGAACAGCAGGCAGCAGGTACGGGACATCGAGTCCGCTAATGCGTGCGGAGCTGGTTGTCGGAGAAGCGGACGTCATCAACTGGGTTACGTGGGGCAAAGTGTCAATGACCGGCGACGCGATGCGGCAGGTGAAGTAACCAGGGTGATTGAATACAATGGACCATAAAGATGGCGATGGAGACACGATGGTGAAGGTGCAGGTCGGGGTAGAAGGAGCATGCTGGCACAACCTGAAAGCGGCGGCCAACTAGCACGGCCGGAAAGGGCCGCTGAGATGATGACAATCGCCCAGCACGGATGACGAGCTGGTCACCTACCCGCCTGCCTTACTACGCACATCCAAATCACTCGGTCTCGCACATAGGTACTATGTGTGTACATTGGATTGCCTCGCCCGCGGTACATCTCGATACGTCGACGGAACAGCAGGATTTCGGATGCACCGCTCGTTGAGCGAGCACTACGTGGTCGTACTGTGTACGCCCGATGTCCCTTCACTTCTTTCTCCATGAGTGGATTCAAGAAGTATATTGTTGCTTTTGGCGACTGGGCACGGAAGGAACGAAAGGACGAGGAAACCGCAAGAACGACGGCCCCAAGACAATCGATACCTTGGTAATTATAGCAGTGCACGGTTCGCCAACGAGTGCGTGGCTCAACCTCGGTGAAACTCCGTAGGCAACGATCAATTGTCCGCCACCTGGACTGCTCATTTATTCATTTGCCGACGTGCCCATGCCTGTACAGCCGTCGGTCGGATTTCTTCAGGGTGAGATCCGGTCTGTGTGTTTCCCAGACGTACGACTCTGGTATCGGACTTCCCTGCTTGTTGGGATGCCGCATGCCTGTCTCTGCACTGATGGTCTGTCTCCCGCGCTGCTCAGCTCACGGCCGAGTCGTCGGTCGGCGTCCGATACTACACTCCAGTATCTCCCATGCCCCGGTCCTACTTGGTCCACGCGGCGTGGGATACGTAAAGAAACAGGTCCATCACATTACAAACACCGCCCTCGCCGCCACTCCCAGTACTACTTTGTAGGCGTCTCCCTTCGGTCACACCAACGTGGACGCTGGATCTCCAAAGCCCAAGTGTGCCAATGCCTACGCCTACGCCTACGCCAACTTCGACACGAGCATCAGGGTCGGCGTCGGCGTCGGTGGTCAGCGCCAGTGCCAGGAACCGCCTCCCCATCTTGCCTTAGGGCTGCCTTACCTTACTCAGATGGTTCAGGTCCCAGTCTACGGCTATTCTCGAAGACCGCTAGGCAGATCCCGACACCCTGGTTTGGGGGTTCACCAAGAAACGCAGCCCGCTGCTAGAGTCATCTGTCGTGAAGGTTAGGGCGTTGACAGATCTCAAGCGACCCAAACCGCTGGGAATTGACTAAACAAGCGCCAATGCCCCAGAGGGGCGCAGTGTCTGATCTGATCTGTCCCGTCTTTTTAGTTGGTCGCCAGGCGGGCGGAGCTTGGGATGGGAAACCAACAAACCAACACCCGCAGCGAAACCCGTCTTAATTCTTCACCTTGTCATCGACCGCGTACGACCACGCGCCGAGAGAAGGGCGTGAGGAGAGGGGAGAAGTGAATGGATAGATTAAGTGAAAAATCAAACAACCGGGTAAGAAGGAGACATGGAGCGTGTGTGTGTATGTGTGTGAAAGAACGAGAGAAAGGGAGTGAGGCACGCACGCTCAGCTTAACCTTGGACTCGCGTCAATCCTATTCTTAGCCTTGAGCCGACGGATAGCAGTGGTATCGCATGTACAAGTTTGTTCCAACGACAAGCCTCCCCGAGCCAGACTTCGGGACACTATGCCCGGTGAAGCGCGTGTCTGAGAGACGAGGACCACATGGCCACAAAGAGGCATAGGCTGACCCAGCATCATGAAGAAAAACGACGACGGCGACGACGACAGCAATTTGTATCAAGGTTCCCCATCTTGGGCCAGCTTGGTTAAGGGCACTGCTGCCACAATGAACTCAAATGCAAGCAGGCGGATACGGCCTACCACTGTTCGTTAAACACATATTTCCAGGTCCCGACTTCCCGCTACCTTGGTCTCACTCACATCTTGTCCTCAAGTTCCGACTCATCTCCTCACCACCAGCTACCACTAACACGAGGGGGGGGGGGNNCCCCGGTTCTAATGATCATTCGCGGTCATGGTTAATGGGTGCGCCAGACTACTTCTCATACTTGAGCTGTGCGCCGGGGCCACCAAGCTGGGACGAGCGACGGCGGTCATCGGCCAGGGCAATGCGTCGTATCGTGGCGATACATGTACACAACAAGCGCTGCAGAGACCATTATCATGGCCACGACGTACTCACACGACGATGAGGCACACCTGTCTAGGATGTCCTCCGGATTCATTTTTGTGCATCATCCACCCTTCCAGTCATCGAATCGTGGGCCCGAATCCGGCATCCAATTGCCGTCATTGGCCGAGAGGCCCAGCATTGGCAAATCAACATCCCTCCCTCCCTTTCGTTTCCTTGCTCAACATGTGCACGATCGGTGGGCATGAAGGCGACAATGCGGCTGCCGTAAGGGCGACATTTTGACAGGACAGGGCCATATTGGGCCGCGGATCCCAAGGAACACGAGAAGAACGGAACGAGATTGCAGCGCGGATACCTCGGAACGACACATACGTATGAGCAAGACATGGTCATCAGACCCAAAGTTTCTGACCGCATTACGGATACCCATGCGGTGATTCCATTGCCTGAAGCCTGCAGCGGCCCAGCCACGCACGGCAGCCATTCAATCAATTCCACTTCTTCTCCTGGCCTACCGATGTCATCCTTGCCGCCGACAGCTGGTTGGCCACTTCGTTGCAGCCCTTTTTGCTGCTCAATTTCGTCCTCCGTCACCGAGTTACCCCCCGTTCTATTTCTACCAGCGGCGAGCCCTGTCAGGTAGTACTGCGGCACAGGCTGGACCAGGACAGATCACAGTCGACCCTCGTTTTTCTTTTTCTCCTCGCTTCATCATCCCTGCAAGGAATGTATTTTCTTGGCTCGCCGTGGCTGCTGGCTTGAGCGCCCACCGGCGCTACAACCTTTTCCTGACCTACCCCAGTAGATATCCCGGACAGTTATGATGACCGCAACTCGAACAATTACTGGACCACACGCAGACTCAACAGGGGGCGAGAAGCATCAGTTACTTACACTCTACGTATTGAAGCCTCATCCTCTAGGATTCGGTTGAATCGAAAAGCACCCCCCATCCTATGCGCCCCTCACTAGGAGTCTGGTCGCACGTCCAGTCCCGTTTTCGTTTTCAGAATGCTACCTCAGCGAGGCATTCCACGTGCAGAATAAAACTTTGTACGCCCAGGCCCTGCAGTCTGGCCTCACGTGGAGTACCCGCTGATGTGCAGGCCTCCATGCTGGTTCGCCGCCATAGGCTGTGGTCCAATCCGCACCCTAAGGACGGTGGCTTGACCCTGTGCAACCATCGTATGAGCGCCAAAAGACATCCACCACCCGCCCAGGCGGTCGAACCATTGACATTCAATGCCAATGTCATGGCAGCTCTCAGCTGAGCTGAATGAGCCAGCATGCGAGCCACATACTACGTGCCTGACTACTCAACAGCGGGCGGCATTTCATCATGTCAGTGTTATTAAGAGGACCGTCTCTCGTCGAGAACGACGTCATAAGCTGGTTGATTAAGCTCACCAGAATGCAAGATATTGATACTGTAGGAAAACAACGCAGCCCAAAGGTGAGATTTGGCGCCGTCTTTGTTTTGTCGCTGCCAGATTTGAAGAAGACGAATGTGGTCCCATGCCGTTCTCCAGCTCCGGACAAGGCTCTTCTTCGCCTTTTGCCTATCGCTATCGTCAAGTACCCGCACCCCCCTTCCTGGCAGAATTGTTCGCTCATCTGCTGTAGTACTAACGTGTTGCGAGCAGGAACACTCCCAAGGCAGTATCGGAAGAAATATCGGGGGAGTACTTCGGAAGCAAGGTTTCTGCCCATAAGCTGAGCCCATCAAACGAGAAATCGGGGTCACTTTCGGCTGTTCTATGCATTCCGGGCGGCCTTCGCTTCTGCTACTTTTTTGGAGCCCACGGGTGAGAGTTTTTGAGTTTATTATGAGGCGGGAACCAATCTCGTTTGTGCAGGGCGCATCATCTTTCACACAGGGAGAAACCACCTCTCACACTGCCTTCTATCCCTCTTGAAGCTAATTGTGTGCCGAGCGCGAATGGCATTCTTCGATCGCTTACATACGTCTGGATGCTACTCAGTGTTTTGCAGCAATTCGCATGCGGTGATGACCGCCCGCTTCGTCACCCTCCAGTAAGAGGTCTTCCATCAATCACTCGATTCCCCGAATCAAGCATCATCGTATGTGTCTCATTGTCGTTCAAACCTTCGGTCCAATTCTCTCCAGCGGGTAGATTACATAGGAGAGATGGGCCTCGGCTCGTCCCATGAACTGGTATGGCAGGGCAGGACAGGGCAGGCGTCGTGCGATTTGACAACATGCCAAGGACGTTGCGGTCAACATTAAAAGAACACGTCCCGTGCGCTGGTCCTCCGGTCGCCACAACTGGTGCCAATAACCTTCCCGAGGAGACCATGTTGTCGCAGGCTAGATTGGGAGAAGACCAAATTTCCAATGCCTGTTTGAGGCACATGTTCCTGACTATTCCCAAGGTCTTAAGGCTTGTGCGGCTAAAGGTTCTAGGGGACATACGCCTCCAGAATGCCGCTAACATGACGGAATAATGGTCAAGCCTCCGAAACCTAACCGGAAAACACTCCTATATCGAGCTATTCGGCCGTCGACCATGGTCCCCCGTTGACAAGTTGCTTTAGCCGATACGTCTCATCTATTGCTGGGAATCCCGCGTAGCCAGGCCATCAGGAACATCATGCAAGAGAGGCTTCTAGCATCCCTGATGGATGAAGTCAGAGGCTACCAAGGCGATCAGAAAAGTGCGCGAAGGCGCAAGCATCATTCACCGGGGGGGCTCCCTGGAAGTTCCAGAGGATGCAGAGCAAAGTGCGGCCAATTTAAGCCCCCAACAGACAGGGGTGCTAGTGCTCCCTAGCCCGGCTGGGGTTGGTGTGCTGGACCAAAATACAGTCGCCAACGGGGTGGTGTTAACACTGTGATCGAAATCGGCACGGGCTGCATGCCGTTATGTGACGCTGGATGTTGAGGAGAAGCGGCTGAACTTCAATTTCACTCGTCGCCGTTCACAAACCCGCCGCGGCAGGTGACGATGGGGCAAGCGGCGATCGAACCAAGGGCCAAGTAGAAACGCGCACGCAGCATGCAAGACCTGTGAGGTTGCTGCCGTGTGTTCATCCCCCTTAAGGAGGGTGGAAAGTTTGGCGGTGAGCAAAGCCAGAAGCAAGAGGTAGTAGGGCCGCTCGTACCCGTTGGAACCGACTGGACTGCCCTACAATAGATAGTCTCCACGGTCCCAGTCTTGTTCAGGGAGTCCCAGGCTGCAGCAGGAATGCTGCACCTATCACGATGTCTGCGCTGGTAACTCCGTACGTACCTACCAAATGATTCCACATGGGAACGGCCAATATCGGACGCGCAAAGTTCCGAGCAACGCGGCAGCGGAGTATCCAAGTGGAGGTGCAAAGAGGCGACATTACCATGTACATCACATTAATACACACATCCAACCGAGGGATTCCAGCGGCAACAAGTGGGAAAGTTGGATTTCCCATCACCCCCCTCCCAGCTTTTCGTGGGCCAACTTTCGCCGACGCTACGATGCGGTGGCTCATGAAGATCATCCTTTGTGCTGAGGATCCAATGACCCACCATTCAGGTAGACTACCACCTCACTACGCCGTCTTTTCCCACCTCGTTCAAATCGTAGGCATAGACAGGGGCTTTTTCTGACAATGGCATATGGCCTTCCCCCTCCCAAAACTCGTCACAGGGAAGGGGGGAAAAGCCGCTCAGCTAGGGCGGTTTTCAGCCCTCGGCTATCCCCACTGGGTCAGTCCACGTCTTTCCCGATGAAGCCGCCTGCAGTCAGTCCGCCATATGTATCATCGCGCAAATTCGTGAGAGGGGCCGATTCCTTTCCGCTATCCAGTCAGGCAAGTGGCGGGACCTTTGACCATCACCATGTCCGCAAACCAGTTCTTCCTTGAACTTCCTTGAACCACGGATTACTGGTACGGAAGCGGGTAAGAAAGAGTGAGTGATAGAAGGTCAGGCTCTTCATGTACGCTCTCATACGTGCAATGTACAGTTGAATACACCAAACGGTATGCGGTACTGGCGCTCCAGATGGCTACCAACAAGACGCGTGCGGTCGACCAAGGGGAACAACCACCAGGAGCGGCTGATGACTGCGAAGCGAACGGAGGCTGTTTGAATGACGATTCGTCGTGATGTTTAGGGCCTATTTGGTGATCATCCACCGTGCATGAGGCGTTGCCAGAAACATTCTAGGGCTGCCTTGATGCACTAGCAGGCTTGAACATCTCACTTGGGAGGCTTGAGTCCACCGGAGCCGAGGCTTGGCCTAGATTCATTCCACGATGCTCCTTATTCCTCACCATCGTTTCTGTGCAAGCCATTTCTAAATGCGCACCAGTTCCTTTGCCGCATCTGATGACATATTCTACACCAACACGGGGAGGACCTGACTCGCGTCCGACCTCCAATGGCTTGGAGGAGCGCTATTCTTCCGCATTTCCAGGGATATTTCGCCCTGTCGATCGGCTTATTTGCGTGCTTGTTACTGATCGGCCATGGAACCGCTCCACACATCCACTCTCGAGCGCGAATGGCCGAGCTGGGGCAAAAGGCTATCAGTAGGAAAACGTGAAGCTCGACCGGAAAGTCTCAAGATACTGGCGCGATGCATCCGAGTTGCCGATGACTTGCTCCCCAGCTTCCCAGATTAAGGTCGCGAGCAACATCTGAGCAGATGTCCCCCGCCTGGCCGTATTAGATTCTCCTCATCATCTGCTGGGTTGTCTTGGCGGCCGTCGTTTGAAGAAACGCGTAAAACGACCAACGAATGCGGTCTGGACGTTGAAGGATGCATCAGCCATCATTGTCCAATCAGGTCTGCTCAATACAGGTTGAATCGCGGCACATGACAAGCGCCTACTGCGGGTGGAGAACTGTACAGCATTGCATCCGTGCTGGTCCTGCCGTTTTTGCGCCGAGTGCGCACTATTGCCACTACAATAACAACATGGACAGTCATTAGTCTGGCTTGAGCTATGTCTGAGGTAGCCGAAAGAACCTGCTGTTCAGGATTTAGACGACGACATGGGACCTCACGTCCCAAGGTGAAGGGACATTCAACCCCGAAGTTAGTCTCCAATCGTACGTTGACAGAGATTGCAACGGTAGCTTGGAGCTATCATCAACTTGAGCACAACGTTGGCCACGAGCCAAGTTCGACGCATGCAGATCGCTCCTCGACAGATCAAATGACCACAGCTTCTACGCTATCCAGCGGGAAGCCCCGAGCGCGACGAGGCACTTGGTGACTGGAATGCCGTTCCCATCAAGGCTCAGAGACCTTGCATTTCCCAGACTTTTGCGGTTGAGCAGCAACGGAACCAGGCAGGGTTGTGCCCGTCTCGCTGCATCTTGTTTTGTAAATCATCGTAGCGTCCAGCGAAGCACCTTGCTGTGTAAAGCAGCCGTGGATTTTCCCCCAGGGATCATCGTCCCCGGATCGTCGTCCAATGTCACACTGATGATGCCTGCCTTGGAGGCTCGACCAAGTCTTCTTTCACACCAAACGCGCGTACCATTACGAGGCGCTTGACAACATTGGATGATGCCGCTATATCCCTTCAACAGGACAGCCTGCCCCGAAAGCTAGTCCGCGAGACTCGTACATGCCTGCTTCTGTGCGAGCTGGGATTAACCACCGGTCAGACCTCGTCCATATCGCACTTACCCCTGAGCGGTGAATCTCGTATTAATTTTCGCGCGCAGACAGACAGGACGGCAAGACACCGGCCAAATGTTTTGTCTTCGTTGACATCTCGAGGCTAGTCGATTGCCCCAAAACGGAAGGTGACTTTTGGCCAACGTTGTCCGTGCAGAGCAAAGATTCTTTCCTGTACCCTCCCTCTTCCTACGACTACTGCTACGGGCACGACGGTCGATGACGGAAACAAATTCCTCACTGCCGCCGGGTCCTGCAAGACATTGCTCAGGGCAATGCCGTAACGACTTTGCCTTTGCCTAAGGCGGGAAACCGTCGTGTAGATGCCGCAGGCCAACGGACTGCGGGATTCTTCCACCGTTGAATTGTGGAAGCAAGCGATGAGTGATGCCAGGGGCTAGGTAGGTTGGACAACGGAAAGCACCCAACGATACAGCGACAAAGGGCTGGCCGTGGGGGTTGGGAATCTCATCCAACTTCAGCCAGCCGTTCACTCCTGGCCCAAAGCCGGTTTCCAGCGAAAGCTCCAGTCGACAAGGGCTACGCTGTCCCACATGGCTAGACTCGAGGAACTCGATAGAACCAGTCCCTCTTCCTTGATGACCTACAGTAGAAGAAGCGGCAGCCCTCAAGCAATGTGTCAGCTTGAATTCGCTAGCGGCGTCGAAAGAACAGCTCATCCAGACCATGACCCATCAGTCCGCACTATGAGATGCACTGGCCACCATCTTCAGCCGAATTGATGATGCCCAGTAGCACGCAAGCACAACCTCTCCGATACTAGTGGCTGCCGTTGAGGACGGCCTGGCTGGATCGTGGCTCCTTGGTCATGTACCTCTTTATTGTCGAGCTTCAGGAAACTGTCTTGGCAATGTCCAAGTTCTTGTGCGCCGGAGCAGGAAAGTTGCTGTGGTGCCTGACAGGACAGTATCGGGACAGGTCAGCGATGGTTTCCCGTCGACAGAACGCCCC
>MPGH01000017.1:21430-40510 GCA_001937105.1 Colletotrichum chlorophyti
CGCTTAATTCTCTTAACCGGCTTATACTTAGGGTTATAGTCCTTAGTATAAAGTTATTATTTCTTTATAAGTAGTATACTAATGCTCTTAAGTCCCTATTAGTTAGTGTATTAGTACGCCTTTAGTACCTTAAATAGTTTAGTATTACTAAAGTCTTATCTACCGTTTAGGGTTCGTTACTATTTATACTACTTACGTTATCCTTAAGAGGGTAGGGTTCTAAGGATTATTATATAGAGTATAGTATCTTATTTATAAAATATCCGTTTAGTTTAACTACTTATATAGTTATTAGTAGTAATATAGACGCTTATAGTTTATTAATACTATCGTTTATATATACGTTACTAACCGTTTAGTTATTTATTAGTCTCCCGCTTATTATTCTATTCTATACTAGTTACTCTATAGAGGTAGAAGTTAAAGAATTATAAGGGGTACGCTATAGGCGCTTAATTAGGAAAGATATAGGTAATAATAGGTATATTATAGTATATAAACTTTAACTTGTCCGATCCCCTTTCCTATAAGGATTTTCCTAGCCTATAGTTAGGCCTANGCGTCCAGCCGTTAACTAGTTAGCAACAGTTAAGCGAATCTAATCGGCCCCTTTATACTTAAATTAAAGTAAAAAGAATAAAATACTCTTAGTTAATAGCTATTTCTTAAATAAAAATTTAATTAAAGTTAATAGTAGTTATACTTAATAAAAGGTCCTTAATATATTTATAAATAAATTCCTAAGTACTAATAATATCCTAAAGGACGTTAAAAAGATATTAGTACTTATAAGAGTTTAGTTAGTTTTTAAACTTAAAGCTATAAAACTAATAGAATAGGTTCTAAGTTGCTTAAGTAGCGCCCTAAAGCTCCTTAAGGACCTAAAAGTAAAAAATAATTAGTATTAATAAGTAATAATAAGATCTTAATAACCTACTACTAAATACTTCTTTTTATTAATAGTATATACTATATATTTCTTAATATAGTCTTTAATANATAAAGCTAACCTTAGGCTTATAGTAAAAGTAAATAACGCTCTAAATATAAAGAATAATACTTATAATTAGTAATATATTAATAAAATATTAAAGAAAGAAATATATATATAAAAAAAGATTAAATATAAGAAATAAGAATAAAAAAGAAAAGGGTATATACTAATAAAAGTTAAATAAAAGGTCTATATAATAAAAACTATATAAGAGTAATAAATATTCAAAAAAGAGTTAGTATATAAAAGACGAAAAAATAATAAGGAAACGATCTTATAAGTAAAAAAAAGGTAAAGGAGCTAAGGAGTATTTATATATATAATAATACCTTAGTAATAGTACTTTACCTTACCTTTATTATTAACTTAGTAATAGCTTTATATAAATAATATAATAATATAGTAATATAAAGATAATACTATAATAAAGTTATATAATAAAGGCTAAAAAATAAGGCCTTCTTAATTATTATAAAGCTATAAATATAGCTAGTATTATTAAAAGATAATAGCTAAAATTAAATAATAAAAGGTCTATAATAATATACTAATATAGCTTTTATAATATTATAAATACTAAATGTAGTTATTAAGTAGCCCTATAGTAATATTAGGTTATATAAGCCTTAAGGACTAAGGCTTACTAATAAAGAGGTAATTATAAAGGGGCCGACTATATTTACTTAGCTATTACTAACCGGTTAATAGCTAAACGTTAAATAGGCCTAACTATAGACTAAGAAAGATCCTTATAGAAAAAGGGATTAAACAAGTTGAAGTTTATATACTAATATATACCTATTATTACTTATATCTTTCTTAGTTAAGCGCCTATAGTACACCCCTTATATAAGGATTAACTCTTAAGATTTTTAGTTAATAATTTAATATACTTTCTTTTAACTATAGGCCTTATAGTTTACTTAATAGATAAGTAAGCCTATTATTAACCTTATACTATATATTAAATTTATTATTTAATATTATTAGAACAGTACTATTATATAATTATATAATATCTATAACGTAAGGGGAGAGTATATAAACTAAATAACTTAGTACTTAAGAGGGGAAGGTTTGTATTTAGACCGAACTAACTTAAGTACGTACAAGCNTAGATATATCTACTTNTACTAGCTAGGTCTTATAGTTAAAAGGACAGTTATAGATATTTGGTCTTTAGTTCACCCTATATTTTCTAGTACCTACGTGTACGTACTAAAGCCTATTTAATACTAATTAGTAAGAAGAAAAGAAAAAGGGTAATAAGACGTATAAAGAGTAAGGTAGTATTAGGTTGTTTAGAGGATTCTTATTTATACGCCTTTACTTAATTTATATAGGTTTTTATTATTTATATATAAAAAGAAGAATCATAAGGTTATATAAAGAAAAAGAAAAAGAAGAAAAATAATAAAAAAAGAAAAGGGTTATATTTACTATAGTTAGTTAAGTAGTTAGCTAACTATAAGTAAATAGATAAAGTAAAGTTAAAAAGGTAAATTAATAACTACTATATAACCAACCTACTTAACTAAAAAAAAGAAAGAAAGGAGTAAACGTTTTATTTTTTATTTAATTTTATATTATATAATAGTTAATAGCCTAACTTATTAACTCTATATATAAAGTTATTAATAGTATAATTAGTATAACTTAATTAGTTAAAATAAAGGGCCTATATAATTATACTATAAAAGAAAAGTTATAAGTATTAAAATAGTACTATTATATAATTATATAATACCTATAACGTAAAGGGAGAGTATATAGACTAAATAACTTAGTACTAAAGAGGGGAAGGTTTATATTTAGACTAAACTAACTTAAGTATATATAAGCTAGATATATCTACTTATATACTAACTAAGTCTTATAGTTAAAAGGACAGTTATAGATATTTAGTCTTTAGTTTACCCTATATTTTTAGTACCTATATATATATACTAAAGCCCGTTTAATAAATATATTATTTTAGCTTTAAGGTGCTTAAGGCGTTTATACTATAACTATAGGCTTCCTTTAATTAGTTTTCTTTATATATATATTACGTTAGAGTTATTAAGTATTAATTAATCTTATTTATAATAAAGGCTACTTATACTTTTAAGTAGTAGTTTAATATATACTAATTATAAATTTTATATATATTACTTATATATATATAATCTATATATTATAAGTAGTTATTAATTAGGCTTATATCTTACTATATTCTATATTTTTATAGTTATAAATAGAATAGTAAATTACTTATAAATATACTATAGAGGGCTACTTTAAAGAGCTTAAGCCTTTTAAAAGGGGCCTCTACCCTTTATAGCTATAAAGCCTTATATTAACTAGCTATAAAGAGTCTCTACTAACTAATTTTAATCTTAGTAGTCCTATATACCTTAATAGCTATTAGAGTAGTCCTTACTTATAAATAGTCTCTCTTTAGGGCTATAGTAAGCGTTTTAAATTAAGAGGCGTTATTAAATATATATATAGTTACTTTAAAATCTAAGATTATAAATTCCTTAAGCTAATATATAGTTAATATACTATAAAAAGCTATTTTTATATATACTTTATAATACCCTATAAGTTAATTATCTTTTAGGCTTATATTTACTTTTTTAATATACTTTATAAAGTTAAGGTCTTACTTTATATAGTTATTAATTATTTATTAAACTTATATATTTTAGGTTTAGTTTAAGAAGTATAACTATAAGAAGAGATAATAGTACTTTAAAAAGGGGTACTATTTTAAGTATACTTTCTACTATAGTCTTTATATACCTTTACTTATAACTTTATATATTAAAGGGATACTTATACTTATACTACTAATACTTTATAATAAAGGAGTACTTTACTAATATACCCCTTACTTATAGCCTTCATTCTAACTATAATAGTTATTTTAAGTTCTTTAGGCCTACTATTAAGTTATATATTCTTATAGGTATTTATTTAAGGTAGCTATTATAGCTTTAATTATTATTAGCTTAAATACTCTTTTATTATATTTTATATATAAATTTATATTTAAAGTTTAATTAAAAAAATATATATTATAAAGTATTTCTTTTATATTTAGATTCTTATTTTATACTTTAGTTAGCTTAATTACTTAGTAGGAGTAAATTTATATTTTATAATAGCTTTTATTAAGTACTTTTATATAATTTAAGAACTATATAATAGGCTTATAGAGATTATTTAAGTTTACTTTAAGCGCCTTTATATATACGTTTTTTATATAGTAATTTATTTTATTATATCTTTTTTAGTTATTAAGTACTTCTTATTTAAAGCTTTAACTATATTATTATATACTTCTTTTATATATACTATATAGTTAATTATATTAGTTTTTACTTAGTTATAGAGGGCTAAGACCTATTTATTAAGCTCTTTATTTATTATATAGTAGTAGAGGAGTAGCTTAAAAGTAATTATCTTTTAGATTTAGTCCTTTAATATATTAATTCTCTTAATAGACCTTTTATATTCCTTTTATTTAAAGCTATAGGTTAATAGAAATAAGGACTATAAAGCAATATCCTTTTTAATAGGTTTATTATAATCTATATATACTTAATAGGTTAATTAGCTTCTAATAAGGTCGATCTACTATATATAGTTTAGCTTAAAGGCGTTTAAAAGTCTATTTTAAGCTTCTTTATAAAGTTATTAATTTATAACTATATAGATAAAGTAATAAGACCTATAAGATTAAAGCGCTCTTTAACTATAGGATTAAGGTATTTCTATAAGTAGGTGCTTTTAGCCTTTGATTTTAGTTGATTAGCTTTTAGATTTTAGTTATTTAAGCTCTTAAGCTATATCTTTTATATACTTATAGTTATTATTTTAGTAGTATAGATATATTATAACGTTAAATTAGACTATTAATTATTAAATTAAGGGGTTAAATTAATTATATTATATATAGGATTAATATTCCTATAATCCCTTATATATATATACTTACATATATCTAATTCCTATATACCTAACTACTTATAGGCCGGGCCTTACGTATATATATGTACCTGAGGTACATTCTGACTAATCTTCCTGACTAATAAGCCTGCCAGAGTGCCTCTGCCATTCTAATAACCTCAGCTGTACTTTATGAAATATTAGGCACTCCGACGGACAAAGGCTGAGCCTATTGTATAATAATAAGGACAGGGTAATAAAACAATAGTTATAAGCCGAATAGAGGAAGCAACGAATCAAATAGCTATATTATATGAGAATAAGACTCTATTATTAAGGGGGGAAAACATAGTAGATCATATAGTCGCTATATCTACTCCCTAGAGTACTAAGAAGCAGTACACAAACAAAAGTATAAGTTTAATGGGGCCTTTATAAGTAAGAAAACAGTTTATAGTTCACTCTAAACGGAGATGCTTAGTGTTATATTAATCCTTTTAGTATAGAGCTCGTTTTAAGGCCACCGTTTTCGGTTACTAAAAGCAGCACTCAGTGGTCGCTCCTGACCTAAAAAATAAGAGTATAAGGGCCGGATTAGTAGTTAGGTCGGTGACGACCAGCGAATACCTGGTGTTGTATGTGTTTTGCCCTTTTTACCGTTCGTTGACATCTCTCGGCATGTTCAATTTTAGCCGCGAAACGGTGATGATCATGACTTAGCAGGATGGGTATGAAGAATACTGCAGTCGCGGATCGGTCAGTCACAACAAACAGGAAGACGAGGTCGCAGGCCTCCGAAAGATGGTTGATCCCATATACCTACTTCGGTGCCCCCCACGTTACTCCACTTGATTAGATCAACAAAGCCAGCTCTGGACGGCAGCAGGTGGCGGGTTTTGGTAACGAGAGTCTACAACGTGCGTTGTGGGCTCATTTTAGGGTGACTTTACCGGCAGTCGAAGATTGTAGCCACCCACAAGGGTTGTGAGAGCACGGCAAACTAGGCAATGTCGGCTGTCTTGACGACGTGGGTGTTCTCATAGGTTACGAGCCCAACCTCTTTTCCGATATTCCTTTTTCCAATGAGAAGGTCAAAAGAGAGCTTTACCCGCCTGGTTTCCTCTCGGCGAAACAGATATCCTGTGCGCCTTGTTGATATCCAGCGACGAGATCCGGATCTGTTTGCATAACAAACACGGTTATTAAGCAGGCTCATGAGTTGTGAGGGCAATAGTTTCCATTGACGAGATTCAGCCTCAAGCCCGCGTCTGTCCTTGACCAAACGTATACCATCGGCCACCTGTTCAATGTTCACGTATTCTACCAGCGCCCATCGAACGCGCCGAGGCATCGTGCCCAGGACATGATTTTCATTTACATGTTATTCTAAATAACTCCTCTTCACTCAACTATGGTTTGTCACTTGCCACACTCGAGGGCAAAATCTTCAAGCACCAGCCTCCTGTTGACCAGCAGCCAGTCATCCAACGAGCGGTTACGCCTTCGGGGTTCTTCTTGGGAAGAAACGCACGCGTTCAAGGCGCTGGCAGGCTAACCGCGGTCTGATTGCTTCCTCAGAGCACCTACGTCAATACGGCCGATATTGCTTCATTTGCCGTGCCCTCACAATGGTTGTGCACGTTTTCACGAAGCGCCTCATACAGCACCAGTCCACCGGGCGGGGGATACGATCGACGGAACGCCTGACCTGGTCGAGCTGTGCAACGAGTTTGACGGCAAACAAGCACAATCCGGAGACGCTGAGACATGCCATTCACGCATCGTACACGACAAACATTCGACGACTCGTGAAGAACAAAGAGACAAGATCAGTTGAGGTTTCCAAAGCTGAGTGGAACTGGTTGAACAGGGACGGACACAATTGTACTCGGATGAGCACAACGAAAACGCAAGTCAGGTGTAGTTGCAGCCGAAACACGGTTTTCTATTGACGGACGACAAGAGGGATATTGTAGACCGCTCGTTGACGTACGGACAGCTGCTTGTCTCACAACTGATGGTCGCCGGGGACGACGTCGTCGTTGAAGTACCCAATAATTCTGGCCATAATCATATCCTAAAACGAGCGAAAAGAAATAGCATCTTCACCCGGCATAGATAGAGCCAGTAAGCGCATTCGAAGAGTCGTCGGGGTCTCTTGAGGCGCTGAGGTGACGTGTTGTGGAGCTACCTGACGGTGGACGAGTGCCTCGACACTGACGGATGCACGAGTCTACCGGAAAAGAGGGATACCATGTCTTCGTGGATGTTTTATGTGCACACTCATCCAAAGACAACTCATACCCGAACAAACTCTGACCTGTGCACTGCGACGCCGAGAATCTTGGTTCAGAATGCCAACATGTTGCGATTAGAACAAGCAGACGGCAGATGGCGGATCTCGCCAGGGATCACCGAAGAGTTGTCACGAGTGAAACAGTACTTCACAATCCGTTTTATACGATGTCCGCCGGCGGAATCACAGAAGAACAAGCCAGCCGCAACGGGCTCCAAGCGAAGAGCCCCGAACAGAGCCTGCGTGAGACAAGAAGCGAACCGGCCCCAAGCAAGCGTCGTCTGTTACAGTCGATGATCCCGAGACCGAAGAGGAAAGGCCAACAGTGCGAAGAAGGTCCCGATGCGTCCGAGAAGAATTCTCAACATAACCAGAGATTTCGGTGCGCCCATCGGCCTACGACCAAAGATACACGCCGCGTACCAATCTTTACTTTTCTCTGTTGATGGCACGAAACTGTGGTCCGGAAACTGGAAGAATAGCATTTTCACGGACGTGAACTAGGAATTCACGTACATAGGTGCTACCACGGCCAGGTGTTTCCACAATGTCCTCGGGACAATACTTCCAGAAGCATTGTCTCCCCGGATCCACCTCGAACAAAACTCGGACCGGCCCGGGGAGGAGAACCGGTCAGGAAACCCCATCCAAGCCCAGTGATTCAAGCTCTTTCAGAGACCGCTTCGCCAACTAAAGGCAACAATGGGGATTTGCAGGGCGACCGAGAAGGTGCGCGGGGATGCGGTCGATACACGTTGGGTTGACCATGGGTTTGGTTCAGGCAGTTTAGATAGACGCGATCGTACCGATCGCTCTTTTTCGTTGGGGGGGCAGATGTCACCAGACCAAGTGATATCCGCCATCTGCACGTTGATCATTTACGTGCAGACAGAGCTCCTTATATTAAGGAGCTCCCCCTCGCAATAGCTCTAGATGCAATCAACCATTCTACACTACACATCTTGAGACCTACCTACTACTTCTTGTTATTGCTTCTGTTCACTTTGTCAGCGTTTTCCTTCACTGCGTCACCCCACCCGTACCAGTCGTAGCCCTTCTGTCTTAGCAACCAGCGGGCAGAACGACTGTGACATCTGGTGAAAACGGTCGATAAAGATGGGCGTTTTCGACGTAAACAAGCGTCGACCACGCTGGGATGCTTGGTCCGGACATCCATTAAGATGCCACCCACAGCCAACATGATCTATCACGCCACGTTCTGGAAGGGAGACGTTCAGGACTTTTACAGTAATTGTAGGCGGTACAGAAGAAACAACAATTGATGGGCTCGTTACAGACCACATTATACTACCTTGACACCGAGTCTCGGAAAGCCACGCCGCCTTCAAATTCAAAGCGGAAGTGGGCACCTACCTTAAACTTGGAAGGTAGATTTCCCAACTCTACAGCGTCCTTTTCGCTGCCTTACCCTGGATACCGTAGGCAAGGTGGGCTAGGCCCTTGGGTGTCGATCAACTGAAGGGGACAAGTTCAGCCTCTCTTCTACCCATCTCCTCTTCTGCTCTCACACATACCTTTCCAAAAAGTATCCGTTGGGGCTGTCTATTCGGTGATACTTCTCACATTCATCTTAATTCCTCTCGATCAACCGTCCCAATCATCACTATTCCACTAACGGAAACCTTTCAGAACTAGCACACCTCTGACCATAGGATGTCGGACTAAGTCATACCCTCATCGGAAAGATGGATTGATGAGATGTTAAGACAGGTAACCATCACCATCAATACCATCCAACATCTGGGCATTGGGGTCTAATGCGATGAAGTTCCAGTGCCATACTGTGTTCATGAACTCCATGGACAGTCGCACTTATGAAGAAGTGTACCTGGCGGCGAAGACGATGCGAGAGTCCGCTGTGCATTTGGTGGCGTTGATCTGCCGCGAATGACAACGTCGAAAACGCCCTGCCAGACGTCGAAGATGACGGTGATATCACCGAGGAGGTCGGAGTGCGACATGGGAAGGCTCAGTGGGCGACGATGCACATATACACAGACAGAGATGGGATGAATCACCCGGCGCCGATGTTTGGTCCTCAAAGTGGTCGATCAGTCTCAGGTACTAAGCATTTCATCAGGCCACCGTGGTCGATGCAATGCAACATAACAAAATAAAGGAAAATGGAGGCTTCGAAATAGAAGGGCTGGACGGCCTGTGTGGCCGACGTTGGACGCAGAATGGCAGAAGACACATAACGGGATTGATGTCATAATGCATTCTTGGAGAGCGTAGAGCGAAATGACGATGTAGCGCGAGATCAGATTGATCATTGGTGGCCGATACGACTGTGAAGTAATGCACAGTTGACCACCGATGTCTCGTCCAGAGAGACATGGAGACGCGGCTAGTGCCGTTTGTCGCGGTATTCCTGTGGGCTCCTAGGGCTCTGTTTAGAATATCACACCCGAAACTGTCAAGTTTGCAGCGAGATGGTGAAAAAATGTCATCGACAAACAACCCTTAGAGATCATGGTCCCCGCCTGCCCGGCAATGTTGGACGGCATGAGCTTCCCATCTGACGTCCCCGGGCGCCCGCCGAACAGAAGTGGAAGAGAGGCTTCTCGCCTTCACACCCTCCCCCCGGGACGGAGTCGGAATCCTTCAGCCCTATGAATCCCACTCGGCGGATCGTGACGGGTTGACAACGCCGGCCAAGAGTCTAGAAAGACTTTCCCCCTGTTCTCCAGATTTTTCAGCTGTGTCCGGAAGGGGGGGGACGCCAAGAATCACTCCATCTCGGGTTCCAGCTATCCGGTCGGTGTGCCGGGGGGACCATTCGACGATTGGCGGGTTTGCGGAGGAGCAAGACGTGTAGGATCGAGACAGTGCTGACATGCCGCGAGAGTAGGCCCGATAATTACCATGAGGTCAAGAGAGGCCGCCTCTGGATCTGACCTGCAGAAATGCTGCGCCCGCTCTTGTTCAGCACGCGGGGCAGTTAGCGGACTGACGTGTTTGGTTGGCGGCCGACAAAAAGGAGCGGTGCGCAGCGGCAGCGGCTGGTCTTCTTTCTCTACGGTAATTACAACGCTGGTCGAGATATGATTTATTTGCAGGGTTTCGAAACCGGAACCCTTAGATGGCCCGGTAAGCCCTACCGTAGGGCTGCCGACCGGCCGTGCAGCGGCGTCGACGGGAACAGCCACGACCTTGGCCTTGAGAAGCCGCCATACCCGGAGCAGCAGAGGTCAGGTCCGTCCTTAGGTGAATATCTTCGGGGGTGGAGTGCAGAGTGTGCAGCAAGGAAAGAAACATTTCCCCTTCGCTCGTGTTCCCGATATCTATTCTCTAGCTTGTTCGTGCGTGGGGACGCTGCAGAGTCGAGGATTGAGTAGAAGTCTTAGGCGGCGAAGAAATTGCCGAGAGTCGCGAAGTATGTCCGGGGGAAGACCAAGAGGTGGGCAATAATTCGTCATGTCCCTCTTTTAGGTCCAAATTCTACCTGCCACGCACATTGTCCCCTGGGATGAGCAAAGGCGCAACCTTCGGTCGCTGCTATTTGTTAGACGTCCACCGTCAGCCTACGGCGACTGAAGAAGGTGGCCACAAATACCACAGTCATGGCTGACATCTACGGAGCAACACCCCCACTTCGCCGCTTGATGCAGGACGAGGGCATGGCCGGTGGAAGGCCTGACACAGTAGCTAGTTTAAAAAGAGCGGACCACCAGAACTAACGGCAACCAAGGAGGCTCTTGGGCTTACCTGCCGGGCATCCTGGACGTCCTTCATCAACCAGCTCTCCGTGTAGCTGCTCAGTAGACAGCTGGTGAGGTAAGGAACGCACTTTGATCAATACCCACTATTCAGAGAGCCCGGAGAAAAAGAGCCGAACGGCTTTCCAGCATGCTTCAGTACGAATACACTAGTGCAGCAAGCCAGCGATTGGTTGACTTGCCATGGGGGGTCCGAGGACACGAAAGCGTTAGGAACATTCGATGCTGCAGACCAGACGGGAGAAGAGCAACCATGGTTTGCGGTAGTGTAGCGGTTGACAGGTCCCACACGATGCTGTGTGTCTCCAAAGCATGTCGGTCTAGGTCGTCAACGACTGCCGTCCAGGTTTTCCTGGATCTAAACGGCGCGAGTGTGTGAGGCGACTAGAGAAGAGCATCGAGGGATGAGCCTGCGCGGCCAGCAGATTCTTTGATTACGATACCGTTGGTTGGTAGCGCCATCCCTCCAGTAGACCTGATTGAGCCGTTTTGTGTTCAGTGCTTCATCGCCCGCGGCATGCCGAGACCCGATGCTAGTAACGATCTTGGTGAGTATGCGGGTAGCCTGTATGCGGAAAAGAGTTAATAGAACTCTGTTTCAACGGGAAATGCCTAAAGTCCGACATGCCGTGTGTCAGATGATCTCACTAGTCGAGAACAAAGTTTTGACCAGCAGTCTCCATCGTCGTTACGGCGAGGCCGTCGCCCCTGTCAGGACACTGCTCCATACGTGGACATGGTAGAATAGTATGTCCGTGTGCCCAAGTGTCGAAAGCTTCAGCCGCGATGCGGCTCGCCCGTGTACTAATGCTAGCCAAAGAACTGTAAAAATACGGGACTCATCTATCCTCAGCCGTGTGACAAAACCGCAAGAGCTGCCAGGCGGGTAGACCCAACTCGCAGCACGCCGTCGTTCAACAAAAGGTACGCCATGGAGATGAAATCGTGCTCAGGCGCCCTCGCCCTTGTCTGAACCGGATATGGCCTCCTCTTCTTCTATCTCTGACCCGCGACGGCCGTAAGCATGTAGTAGCTGAGAAGACCCAGCACGCCTCGGGTTATTTGAGCAGCAGCAGCATGGATAATTGGGTCATACTCCAAAATGCCTCCTGTAGGATAATGGGGCAACTGCTCCGAGGTTCATTTGGTGATAGGTGGGCGAATTGGGTTGGACGAGGCTTTCCTATGCTAAAGTTGCGGTGTCTGGGCACGCGGCAATGTTGTCCGGATTGCGCTTCACTGGGCATCGACACGAAAGTTGCGCCTGTACCTACGCAAAATGGCAATCTTCATTTAATGACACCTCTTCTACAGCGGACTCAAGTTATCAAAACGAACAAACTATGGCGCGTATTCGGGAATGTTGTAAGCTCCAAGCGTTTGCCACGTTGCTAGTGGGGGTCAAAGGGCTCGATGTGCCTCTCCTCATCTACCGTTGGCTGTTACAGCTGCACAAGCATACATACGACTTCTTCTAGAATGGTATGGCATATGAGTTTTGAGTCAGAGGTGCGACGTCGTTGTAAAGAGTGAGAGTTTGAATAGCGAAAGCGAGGTTGTAATGAAAGTTGAGACGGTAGAGAAAAGTGAAGGAGAGAAACGAATCACGGTAAGGCTGGCGGTGAGCAGTGCTAGATCGTAGAACGGATGATGACCATTGGACGGCTAGGGCGGTTGGCCACGGGTATCTGATCTCGTTAGAGTCGAGCACTACTATAGTATTCTGTATCGTATAGCAGATTAAGATTGCACCACTGCCGAGGAGGATCAAACTTCTAGGAAGCCTTACACCCCGAGCCATACGGTTGACGCTCTCGGGGATTTTTGGGGGGCCCGAGTCACGTCTCTTAGTGTGGGCTCCAGTTGCCCGACAGGATGAATCAGCAGGGTGGGTTATTAGTGTTGGTATCGATGGTGATTCACGAGAGCCGTAGATCTTGATATCCGCCTGCGCATCAATTGGCAAGTAGGGACCTTGGCATGGCCGGGGGTGCGGCAAGTGGCCGATTTTTTGTTCTGGCCAGGAAACGACGTCGGTGGTGACGATGAGCTGAATTTAACCTTTGGTTGTCAGGAGGAATCTTAACCGGGTTCTGCGACCAAAGTTTTACAGCCGGGATCAGTATGGGATATGTGCCGGAGGTCTGTATGTGACCACTGTTCGGCAACACTTTTGTCAAGAATGAATTGCAGTACGGATACGCCGCAATGTACAAAATAAGAGCTTGATGAGGAGCGGTTACGAGACGAGCAAAGTTGGGGGCAGGTTGCATTTCCGTGCAGGGAGGCACAAGAGCCACGGGCCAACGGCATAGGGGCTCGTTTAGACTTTCTGCTCAAATATGCATCATCAGACGCAAACGGTAGGATACCCTTGCCGGGGCCGTGGCAGAATAAGGAAACACACTGCCGTGGAACGTGGTGGCGCAGTATGAGGACGATGATGACGATTGTAATCATGTCTGGAGAAATTGACGAGATGAAGCAATGGTCCGACGGAAGCAACAAGTAGATTAAGGCGGCTATGGCTTCTGGAAGGCCAAAAGGAAGAAGACGAAGAAGAAGAGGAGGAGGAGGAGGAAGAAGAGGAAGAAGGGAAACAAAAAATTACAGGAAATCCTCCCCGCGACCAACGGAATCGATACTGCTGCCCTGTCACCGGTAAACAATGACCGAAATATCCTTATGACGCAGGGAGGAGGAAAGTAATGGCCTTTAGGTGTTTTGACGAGAGTTGCTTCTAAACTCTGATGGACGGGTACATCTGGCAATATGTCGCTGTATACCTGCCCTACTTAAAGTAGGTAGGCATGGTAATGTATGCACGTGGTCCAGAAAAGACAGATCTGGAAAGCCAAGGCGGAAGGGACTGCGCCTTGACATTCCTGTCTTCGCTGACCATTGCGTCCATCAGTTACTTTCATGTTGCCTGGTTTTACGTGTCTGCGCAATTCCTAACCCGGCAGAGATATTCGTCTTTCAGGCACAGACGGTAAGGGACAGGTGAGTCCTGATGAGGCAAGTACGGGAGATTTTTACTCTCTTCTCTCAACATCTACTGTCTGGTAGATAGGTAGGGTAGTTATGGTAGTGAAGAGATGACTTTGCCGGCATGGACGCGACGGGGGATTGCAAGCAGCCTCGTCTTTTGCCGCCTCATGACAATGACGCTGCATTATTCGCATTTCTTGGGCTTGCATCGAAACATGGTACCCCCGCACACGGCTCGAGAGTTGCGAGCCTGCTTTGCACGTTTGACCACAGTCGGCCATCTCTGTCCACATCTTCACTCGTATTGTCGCTTTACACTCTGTGGCTCGAATCTTTCGCCCGTCAACCAGGGTCGTCGCTTTCAACACTTTATTTGGCGCCTTTTTTCACTTCACGACGGCAACCTTAACCCTCACTGCTCGTTCACAATTGGCCTTTTGGGGAGGCTAACTCCAACTGGGCACTTGGTCTCCTCCGCCCCCCTCCATGTCGTGAAAGCATCCAACCCGGAACGGGCCAGTATTGACTTTATAATGCTTGGTCTGATTCTCCTTCTTTTATCCCCCCTCCGTTTTGACCTTCAGCTCAGACGAGTCACGAACGACGTCCAAGTGGACATGCCTCAAGCTTTCCAGGGGCCAGCTTAACCACGTGCCGCTGTTTTCCCATTCATGCTTACCTACCTACCCATCCACTCATAGGTGGTACCTACACCTCCTGTGTCTTTAGCGCCCGTTACACATATGATTCTGGCTTCGTTTTGGCTTTCAGATGCAAAGGCTTACCCCCTTGCTGCTGTCTCGATCTATCAGAGACTATATCATGGCCTATAACAACCTGCCGGCGCCTTCTTTTACGTCCTACGTGCCCTTTCCAACGACTTTATTGTAAACAAGTTGAAGAGAATCTAACCTCGACATCATACATTCTCTAGACTGCGTCCGCACACTGCGAGCGTAAAGAGACCGCTTCACTCGGCCCCAAGACCACCGGGCGCTATTTTAGCTGCCAACAATTTCATTCTGGACATCTTTACTTGCCTTGTCTTTTCTCCGCTCTTGGCAACACTTGCCGTCGACCATCTACGTTGTTGAATACACCTTTGCTCCTGCCCCTCCCTGCCTTTGGTCATCCGAGGAGAGTCTTTCAAGTACGCAGCCTGGTCAGCCCACGCGCCCTTCCCCGGATCACCAACGTCGAGATCTGATCCAAAACGGTCTTCATCCACAGAACACCCCCCCCAGTGGTACTGTGGACGAGTCTTCGGGGTTTGCGCCATCAAACTATCCACGCCAGACCCTGCTCGGCCCTCCCCTGTCCTCCCCCACCCCTTTCCCCCCTCCTTTGACGAGCGTTACCATTTGGGCTCTCTGCCGTCAGGTCTCCTCTCAAGATCTTGACTAGCATTGTTACACTTGAACGGCCTTTTGACTGGTAACGTATCTGCTTAGTTTATTCCTATACTTTCATTTACTCTTTCCCGGCCTGAGGACTCGGGCGCATTTGTGAACACAAAACAACACGCTATCCACGCGCAGCATCCTCCGCGATTACCAGTGTCAACAAGACATCTTTCACATCCAATATACCTAGTGTAGACGCATCCACTCACTAGTGTCCCCCCACCCAACATCATCCTCACAAGGCAAAGACCCGGCCGACTCGGGTTCCCCATTAATTAGCACAACATCAGAACGCTCCAGCGCCCTGCCAACTCTGCGTACTGCCTCCCGCCCTGGCCCTTGGCTTCGACCAACAAACAAGCCTGCCCTGCCCTGGCACTGGCCTGTCTTGGGCAGCATCCATTTCACCTTACTCGACGCCTTGCTCCTAGCTTCTGACTCCTGGCTTCTGGTTCCTCTTGTCTGCTGGTTGCTGCTCCTGGCGTCTTCGTCCATCGCTTCCGTGGCGAGGAATACCTCAACTGAACAAGAAGGTTCAAGAAAGAAAGAAAAAAGAGGACCTTTGTCGTTTTCCCTCCTTTTTCCTCCTGTTTTATTTCAACGAGACCGCGGCCGCTCGAGCCTTTCGAAGCCCTCCCAGGTGCTACCAACACCCTCATTGCTCACCAAGCCGTCCATTCGTCCATCATCAACCCAACACATATCCAGCCAACCCCAAATCCTCTAGGCTGCGCTACCGCCCAGTGACTCCGACGCTAAACTAAGGTACCTTGAACTTTAGTGCCGTCGGTGTATATTGAACATCTGTCTGGATCAAGATCTCGCCACACTCAAAGTACATTCTACTTGAGACCCTCACCAATCTGCGTCGCGCCCCTCCCCCCACCNAGACGACGCCTATCCGCTCCCATTTCTATCCCGCCGTCCTCCCACTCTCTCCATTTCCCAAAGAGCCGACATCTTTTTTTGGAAGAGAAAACGATCACGCACCATGGACTTCTCCCACCAGTACTTCGCACAGGCTCAGCCTTATCAGTTCATGGGCATTCCGCCTCTGACGCCATCCCATTCCAACTCGGCAGGTTCAGACGACTTTAACACAACATCTCCACCGGTAAGTTCAAAGTCGAAATTCCTCCCGCGTTTCTGCCCTGAAATACCCCCGAGAATACCCACCGCCACTGGTGGATTGGTGCTTAGCGTACTGCGACCTGCACTTACACAATCATGACATGAGCAGGATGTCTACACCGAATATCCTAACGAACAACAGTTCAACTCGTTTGATAACTACGCTGCTGCCACTCATTTCAACCCTCCGCATACCTCTTTCCCGGGTCCTCCTGGTCCTCCAACCCCTCCAAATCATGGCCTATCGGTGCATCCACAACCGCAACCACAACCGCCCCAGCACGGCGGCATTAACGTTGCTCCCATCCAACAGATCAAACCTCAGCCCGATGCCGTCCTCCACAAGCAGGAGCCATTTGACGACCGTAGTCGTCGGGGCGGATCGAACTCGGACGACGAAGACTTGACGCCCGCGCAATCAAGGAGAAAGGCCCAGAACCGCGCCGCGTATGTCCAATCCTGATTCCCTCACGTCCGCTATGCACACAGGCCAGACCTTGGAGGTCTTTGTGCGATGATCCTGACAAGTCGGTCATTTGTTCGAAGCTGTAACTGACGTGGCTCGTACGACGTAGACAACGCGCTTTCCGAGAGCGGAAAGAGAAGCACGTCAAGGACCTGGAAGCCAAGCTCGCAAATCTCGAGGCGGAAGCCCAACAAAAGTCGACCGAGAACGAACGGCTCAAGCGCGAGATGCAGAAGATAAGCACCGAAAATGAGATCCTTCGCGCGACATCCTCCATCAATGGTCACCACAGCTCAACCTCGCCGGAGCCCCGGACGACAGGGCCGATGCATTACAACCCTAAAGACTTCTACACAGACCTGCTCGCGCCACACAACAACAAGACACCAAGTCACAGAGTCGCCATCTCATCGGACGGCGAAAGGTTGCTCGCGGCAGGTGCCACGTGGGACTTCATCATTAGCCACCCTATGTTCAAGAGGGGTCTGGTGGATGTCGGCGACGTGAGCGAACGGCTGAAACACCAGGCAAGATGCGATGGACAGGGACCCGTGTTCTCGGAGCGCGCAATCATCGAAGCCATTGAGAGCAGTGTCGCCAGCGGCAGTGACGAGCTGCTGTAGTCGACCATCTGTCGGGAGCTGTGGGACTGCAGCAAGGTGTGCTTTGTAAGCTCCGTGCAGCATGGACGGTCACACCGACACCTTCTCCACCTGGCTAGGTTCGGCGTTTGGGTTACGGAGTCGAAAACGGAAGGGGGAGGGGAACCGCCTGCTGAAGACAGACGACAGATGACATGACGAACGAATCAGCCTAGATCAGGCTCGGCCACTTTATTCGCTGCCAGTTACATGCCACGTTTTATTTCTTTTTTTTTATGGGACAGATGTTCAGGACCCGCGAGGTACGATTTGGTCAAAAACACGTTAGATATATCGGCGTTTCTTTTACACAGGGAAACCAGGCAAACAAACACTTCGGCGCACTCGTCACGTGTGCCGGCGGCAACAGCGCATCGGCTAAGCGTCAACGAATTGAGTCGTCCGTCAACAGGCTGATGAGTCACGGAGGTTGGTAGCCGCTTTTGAGGAATATGGAGAGGTATGCATTCGTTGACTAGGCTTGAGTGGGTGAAGTTCCTCTTCGGTATGGTCACAACACCTTTCTGGAGGCAATTTGGCGTGCTTCTGGGTTTACTTTGCTTCGTTTATTCGTTTGCCAGTAGTTTCTTCAGTAAAAGGAAGAAGCTAGGATGGGAGAGCGAGTGGTACAAGGGGGCGGAATGGCGAATGGTTAGTTGGTACGAATCACCGGATTCCTGTACGCTGATGCGCTCTCAATGAAGAAGACTTGCATTGAAACCAACTTTGTTACACACTCTTGCGATACCTTCTCACATCCTGTGTTGCCTCCGTATGCTGGAAGTGCCGTGTCATTCCGTCCCTGGGAGGACCAAAAGACAGATCGCCAGCTGAAGATGCTGGTCAACCCCTCCCATTCTTTCGCAAAGGTTCACACTTGGGACAAAGCTCCTAAATCGGGGGCCCACGCGGAGTGCCGCCCGTCGGGTGTTTCGGACGCCGTCAACCAGTCTTTTCCCCGGTTGCTTTCCCTCTTTATCCTTATTTTAGCCATACATTTCCGCCGTCCCCTGCCTTTGTTACCTTTCGTCTACATGAGGTGATTAGAATTGGGAAGAATATCAGGCCAGGATGGGTTCGAACGACGACGAATTTTACACTAGCTAGTCTTCCCCCTCCCCCGCTCCGCCCTTGGGTATACGTTCAGAAGGTATACGCTCAGAAGGTATGCGCTCAGGAAGAGAAACTATAGCACTAGAGTTTTGTCTTCTAACCTCCTCGATATACATAGCAAGCTGTTGGCCTAGAAACTATACCTCCAGAGTTTTGTCTTCTACCCTCGACATACATTAGTAAGTCGCTGGACGAGAAAACTCTAGTACGAAGAGTTCTCGTCTTCTATCCTCGATAGAAACTTGGTGCTGAAAATCTGCTCCGTCTTGCCCCCTCTCTCCCCGTTTGCCGTAACCCGTGATAAACTTACGAGGACGACTCTAAAGGGACTGCGGGTTTAAAAAAGGGAAAAAAAGAAGGAAAAAAAAA
>MPGH01000017.1:40515-156765 GCA_001937105.1 Colletotrichum chlorophyti
CAGTTCCCCGCGTCGAGTGACAACGAAACTCGACAGATGACTGTTGGGGGATTGAATCAGTCGTAGTTCGTTCCAAAACTCGAGGTGTCTGGAAGGCGGGGAGGGGTTTTTAGGGGGAGGGGATGGGATGGGATGTTCGACGTCCGAGAGGAAGAAAGACAAGGGTAGATGGTTCCGTCCGCTTACACACATAACCATCGCCAAAACCAAGCGGCGTCAACCAACGGACGATGTCACGAAGCTAGGTCAGCAGGATTATCAAACATAACTGTATTAGTCGTAAGCTTTTATACATACACACAGAGAGAGAGAGAGCAAAAGAGACGAAAGAGAAAGTAAATACCGGCATCTCTGTTTCGTACGGTCGACGCCTAACTCCTGGAGTATGTTTTGGCGGGTATGCGGCACAGACTGGGGAAAAAAGAAAAAAAAAAAGAAAAGAAAGAAACAGATAAGAAACGGCGTGGCCGTAAGTTGAGTGAACGACGGAAAGCTTGGCATGTTCCGCCGGAGGGATAGGACGGAGAGCAGCTTGGAGCGAAACAGAACAGAAACAACAACAAAATATAAGTTTGCTTCATCCGACCAGCGACGACATGTCTTCGTCTCATTTACGGTTTTCCCGTCACCCAAACCAATCCCGTCCTCAATCCAATCCATTCCCCCACTAGTGACACTGGCAAGCCTCCTCCCGTCCTCCCGTCCTCCGTAGTTGTCCCATCGTGTTCATACAATACTTCCATCTTCCCATACAGTTGTTGATTATCGTTCGTGTCATTCAGAGTAGTTTCGTCGTTGTGTCAGGAGAGATGGATGGGTGATGGGATGGAGGGTTGAGGTAGGTCCGCAAGGTTCGAAAACCTTGCTCACCCTTTACTCCTCTCCATCACCTCGCAACCCATACACCGGCCTCCGTTCAGCATGCAAAGCCATGTCGTCGTTGTAAAAACCCCACCCGGTCGTTTTCGTAAAGGCCGTGTTGCAAAAGAAATAGAACGGTGGATACTTTCATGGGCATTATAAGCCCCACGCTTGTAGTTTGGGATCGGATGATACAGCGAAATGCCAGTAACGGCGCAATTTGATGAAGACGAGCTACCTTTAGTGCGCTTTGGACTTGCCGTTGATCTGGGCGCTGCCGTTCTCCTGCTCATCCTCGACCCACGGGTGCTTGATGGTCAAGCACCAGATGTCGAGGTAGTCGCAGATGGTAACGATGACGTCAACAACGAAGCTTCCGTACACGCCAATGGCCATCCCGAGCATGAGGAACATGAAGGCCACCTGGTAGACATCGTCGCCTAGTGCGCTGGGCCAGCCGAAGCCGAGATGCTCCTGCAGCACGGGGCCCAAGGCATCACCCACACCGAAGGCGAGGGGTAGGCCGAGGACGTTCCAGTAGGGAAAGTCGAGCTTGACAAGGTGAGCCGTGATCATCTGGCCGACCGAGTAGGCATTTACGACGCCGGCGAACATGACGAACGGCACCAGGTGGGAATGCAGGATGGTAGGGTGCAGCCGCAGGTAGGCGACGACGAGGGTCCAGATGCCGAAAAAGGGAATAAGACCGAGGAGGGCACCGCGCGAGCGGTCGCCGCGGGCGCGACGGGCGCGGATGACATTGCGGGCTGATTCAACTGTGTTGAAGACGAGTACGAGCGCGCCCTGTACCATGTACCACTGCGTGAAGGAGAGCTCGTAGATGGCAGGGGGGATACCGACGGTCGAGGAGACGCCCAGGGTGCGAAGCATGGACTGCTGCCAGAAGGACGCGCCGCCGAGGTAGCCCGTAAGAGCGTAGACGCCGACAAGAATGAGGACGCCCTCGACGGGACCGTTGACGATGCCGAGTGTAAGCGTCTTGGTGTGGTACTCGTCCCAGGTCTGGACGTAGAAAGTGAGGAGGGCTGCGGCGCGGATATGTTAGGCTGGGAAGGGTTGAAAAGCTTGGAACGGATGAAGGGACATACAAGAGAAGAGAACCGAGACGGTCATCCAGCCCTGACCCATATTCTGAGAGGCAGCGAAGATTAGGACCTCTAGCGAGGTGTTCAGCGCGTCAACGCCGTGGTCGAAGAGCTCGCCGAGGGGTCCGGACTGGTGCGTGCGTCGGCTGAAGTAGAAAAGGCGCGTTAGTCTCGTGTTCCCTTTTCCCATGTCCAGCATGAAGAGGCAAGGGAAAACTTACGCCTGCGAGCCATCCACGGCGTCAAAGGTCTGGTACAGGAACAGGCCGATGGCCCACGAATAATAGACCCAGCTAGGGCAGTCCTGGTCGAGCGTCGGGTTGTACCACAAGAGGGTCAGGAAGTTGGCGATGACAAACATGAAGCCGGTGAGGGTGATGAGGTTGGGCGCCATGCTCATGGGAAACATCTTGATGACGACATTTGTATAGAAGGGCTTGAGAATGTACTTGCTCGTGAGCGAGTGGTCGACGCCCGAGTACTTGTACTCCTTGAGCGCCGGGAGCCGTTCCTGGCGCACATAAACCATCTTGTGCGAGTTTGTTTGTGGCCGTGATATCTGCACGGTGTGTATGTTCGGTCTATCCTATCGACGTGCCGTGTGGCTGGAATCTTTGAAAAGAGGAAAGTCGTGCTCCTGTGTTTTGGCGACGGAAAGTCAGAGGGATTCGGGGTGTTTCTGTCCGAACCCTTTCTGTGTTGGTTTTTTTTTTTTTCGGGTTGTCAGGCAGATCGTCTGCGGGTCCCCGGGGAGAGAACGCCGTGGAAGAAAAGCTGTCGATGGGTCTATCCGGAGCGGTGACGATAGCTTCAAGTCGGGGGTGGGAACGCGGCGGGGTGGGACCAGTTGTACTTCTAACTTCTCTCAGAGCGCGAAAGACAGAGGTATGTAGGAGTGACAACGACGAGACTCAACAGAAAGACAGCCCCCTTCGGAATGTTTAAGAATGCCTTGAGACCAAAAAAACCAGGAGAGCAGGAAAAGACGACCTGTGTTGGAATGAGCTTTTTGGCAAAGGAACTCGAGGTGCCATGTGGTCGGTCGGGCTAAATTTTCATGCCTTGGCTTGGACAGCTGGCGGTGTCGCGGCCGCGGTTGCGCTCCTACCCACAACGTCATTTTCAGTCGCTCCGAGCACGGGCCCCTGGTTGCTGCTAACGCCGCCATTTCCTCGCTAATCCGAATCCGGGCTAGTTAAGACCTGTGCCCACTCCCGGCCAGCACCAACCGCTTTAACCGTCACGCCGACTCTTCGATCGATACGTCCCACGCGAGAGGCTTGATTTTTGACGTGACAGGGTTGGACCAGACGTTGTACATCCAGCGGGCCGTCCGTGTAACACACTGATCAAGCTTGCCAATCCTAGTCTCAGAAGCATCCAAAGAATCACAGCACCTTAGTGGCTGCCCTTCCTTACGACCAACATCCATCGTCAACATATAAACACTTCAAGCCCTTCATCATGTCCTTTTTTTCATGTCTTCATTCTAGATATACGGGAGCCGCCAGTCCATTTTTAACGCATGCGCGCGCTGCCTCCTGCCATGTGCGCCAACCCCAGCTTCCCCTAGTACTAAACGTATGGCGGCGGCTGCGCGAGTCGGCTGCTACAACAACAAAAGTCCTTCGTCTCTGCCGTACGTCTTTGCTTGGACATCCGACCATGAATCGATCCCACGAAACTCCAAACAAGTACCATCTTTAAGCAACCGATGCAACAACAAGCGCCGCCACGCCCTCCTCCTCGCTGCGAACCGTGATCTTGGTTGTCACGCCTGACTTGGACGAGTAGGCCATCCGGACGTTGGCCACCACTCTGCCGCCGCCGACAGTCTTGCCGAGCAGCTTGAGAGTATGTGTCGTCTGGTTGACGGGCACGTCCGTACCCTCCAAAGGCTGCAACGACAAAACCTTGGCCAGCTGCTCCGTTGCCTCTGCGTATCTTGTTAGTTCCGCCCAAAACATCGTCGCTCGCCTTGTACTCACCTGCGATGCTCTTCATGCTGCTGAGCTGCAGTGTCTCCTCGGCCTCCTCGCCTGCCGCGCCAACCTGCTCCCAAATGTGGTTGAAGTTGCCGGCAAACGTCGGAATGACGTAGTCGCTGCCCGTCAAGTCGAACTCGGCTACCTCGTACTCGTCGTCGTACCCGGTGTCCTCGGGCTCGTTCGTCGTGGGGTCGATTTCCTTGCTGGTAAACTTGAGCACGTTGGAGAAGCTGCTGACCGGCATCGAGCCCTCTCCGTTGACCTTCTTGAAAGCCACGTAGACCTTGCCGGGCTCGTCTGTGGCAAGCGACTCCGCCTGGATGATGAAGACCTCCTCGAGCTCCTCCTCCTCGGACGGCGTCGCCACGACAGACACGTTCTCGAGAACAGTCGCTTGTAGCGTGTTCTTGATCTCGTACTGGAACACAATGTGCTCCTTGAAAATGTGCTTGGTTACTGTGACGACGTACTCCATCTCCGACTCGGTGAGCTCGACGACCGGCGAAGACTTGAGCACGCTGCCAAACTCCTTCATCTCTGGGATCTGCATCAGCTCCTGGGCGTAGCGCTGGGCAGCAGCGGTAGCTGACGCCGCTGCCTCCGCGCCAGTTGCAGCCGCCTTTGTGGGGCCAACCTTGGGGGGCTTGAGAGACGGGGCAGTCGCTGTGAGCTTCTTCGTCCGGTCCTCGGCATCTGCCTGCTCGCGGGTAACAACCGGAATCTGAGAGATGTCGAAGGGCGAGTCGAACGCAGACTTGTCCTCTGACGTGACGTACATGACGAGCTGGTGCTCAAAGTACGGCAGCGAGAACATGCTATCTGTAAAAGGGGTCAGTGTCGGTGATCTTCCGCTACTCCTGGTGCTAAACGTACCGTTCTTGACAAACTCCTCGGAAATCTCGTCCTCCTCGTGCATAAGTCTAAGGTTGAGTGCGGCGCGGTCTCTGACTTCGTCATCGACATCGTCCAAGCATCTTGTAAGGAGAACCTCGACACTGCGCTTGACCTCGGGGTCCTTCTGGCCAACTCCGAACTTGGCGAGAGCAGTGACGGCCGCAGCTCGCACAATAGCGTTCTCCAGGACGACTCTGTTGTAAATATAGCGAATGTACTTGGTGGGCTGGGACGTTTTGGGCCCTTCGAGACCAAGAAGGTGCAAGATCCTAACAGCAAGCTTCGTGAATTCGCAGTCCTCGATAAACTCGCAGAGGTGGGCAAGCGCATCCTCCTTGGATTCCGGAACAAACTTGATCAGGTCAAACATGCTCTCGACAACAGCACGCTTAAACTCGTAGCCACCCTCATCGCGAAGAATGCCGCTGAGGAAAGCGAGCATGCCAGCCTGCTTGCTAGGGAACTTCAAGCACAGGGTCCGGATAGCCTCAACGATGGTGATCTTGAATTCGTCCGTAATCTCAGACATGAAGCCGGAGATCTGCTTCATCAAGCGGTCCACGCTAGCCTCGTTGCCGGTCTTGAGCAGAGTGGTGATGGCAAACGTGGCAATAGATCGGTTGCTGTTGGAGATCAGGAGCTCGATGTCAGGGTTGCAGACATTGACGGCATTGGGCTTGAAGGAGGCAAAGTTGTGGAGGATTCGGAGGGCGGCAAACTTGGTGACGGCGCGAGGAGATGTAAGGAAGAGCTGAAGAACGTGGACGGCTTGAGACACCTCGGCATCGGTGACATCCCGCATATCGCAGATGGCCTTGGCGGCCTCAAAGTTGACCATCTCGCTCTTGTGGCGCAACCAGCCGTCTAGGAGCTGCATCATGGGCTTCCTGAGCGACGGGTCCTCTTCGGCGAGCTGGGCAGCCAGGCGGACGAGCATGACGATGGCGGCAGAGCTCTTGACAGCACCAGCAGCACCGAATTGCTGGACCATCTTGACCAGCGCCATGCGGTCGTGCGAGCGCATCGAGTACAGCAGACCAATGGCATGGTACTGAGGCATGGTCGAGTTGTTGGCAGGCAATTGCCCGCTCGAGGAGGAGAAGCCCAGGGAGAAGCCGCTCGACGACTTGGTGGAGGCCGCTGCTTCCTGGGTCTCGCCCTGCCAGCGACGGACGACATCCTTGGCAATCGGCAGGAGATGGTAGGAGGAAACGAGGGCGGCAGACGATACCGAGGGGTTCTTGTCGACGATTGCTGTCTTCATCACTCGCTCAATGGACTGGACAGTGGTCGCCTGTGAGCTGGTTAGCAGACGCCCTCCCTCGCATCGCATAGCTCAGAGCTCTCAGCGTACATCAATAATACGGCACAGAGCCCTGATGGCATTGGGTCGGAAGATGATGTCGGTGCTGCCTCCCGTATCCTTCATGATGGTGCTGGTGACCATGATGATATCCTCAGCGGAGTGAGCCAGCTCCTTGATGACAAGGTGGACCATCTGTCGCAAGCTGGCATCCTTGTTCTGGAAGAGCTTCGAGATACCGAAGAAAAGAGTCGTCGCTTCGTTGGTCGGGAACTTTTCACCCGTGTAGAGCAAAAGGGCAATCTTGGTAAGGAGGATTCGACATCTTCGAGGCTGGATGGGAGAGTTGTTGAATAGTCGTGCTGTTCTGCTATTTCAGCCAGCTTGCTCGTCGTGGCTATTGAGGAGAGGGGAGGAGCCCAAAATAGAGATTTCGTCGGAAACTCACCTTCCTGGAAGACCTGGGTCCTGTCCACCTTCACCAGGCCCAGATCGGCATCTTCGTCTTTCTTGCCGTAGCTCATGTTGGGCAACGGGTGATATGGAGGACTGACTGCTTGAGGTCGGCTTTCGGTGGGTTCGAATGAACACGGTGCAGTTCACTCCTTAATGGCCGACGTGGGATCGGTGGTCCACGCCACACCCCTGCCAAACAGAAGTGGATTGCACGTGACTCAGCCACAGCTCAACCTCATCCGACATGCCATCTGGCTTCTCTTGTTAGTCTTGTCCCGGCGTCTTCCTTGCAGTGATTGAGATTCGGGTTTCGGTACCGCATTCTGGATTTCCCAGTGATTTTGACAATCATACTCATCATGGTAGACGTGTCCTGAAACCTGGTTACCAGGCAGACACTAGAATATCGTGGCAAAGTTCCACGCCGCTCATTGGGCAAAGCTCACTCATCGAACATCGACGGAAAGAAAAGTAATCTGAGAATACCTAGACTTGTGGATGACTATCTAAGAGAATAGAGTGGAAAAGACTGATGGCAAGCATTGTTGGCGGTTCCGCAAGGATCTAGAAAGACACATTAACAACTTCCATCATCCCCCCATTAACCCATGTGGTCTTCTAGACCGTTGTTTTTCGACATACACCCCAAAACCAAAAAAAGCTCTCTTCTAATCCACGACACGAGGAGCCCTTAACCAGGTCCCCATCCAAGCCACAACGCTAGGAAAGCCAAGCTAGGCGCACAATCTCCTTGAGGTCGCACCCGAGTTATTTTTCTTCTTTCGATCAGTTTCCAAAGAGCGACTGACGCCCCTTCGCAGAAGTATCGAGCAGTTCCGCCTCTGGGTCCTTCCACTGGTTAAAGGGGACGTGATTGATACCTCCCTCCACGTGGTTCACAAGAGATGAGAAGGCCAGGCTGACGAACGGCTCAGCCGCCTCCTTTTCCGTCATTTCGTTGGCACGTGAGATCGAAATGGGTGGATATTCCACCTTCACTGGTTTGGACTTGGGTCGTCTATCGCCAATGACCCCAACCCTGCGTTTAAATTGACGAAATTCTGCGTCCCGGACGACTGCCTCCAGTGATCTTCCAAGCTCGCCAGTGCCCGCATGGAATAGGCGATTGATTCTTTCGTTGCGTCTCTGCAACTCCTCGTCTGCGATTCGAGAGGTGCCCGGCGCCCAGACAGGGCGGTCACGGCGAGGATGGTCTTCTACCCATCCCTCACCGGAGAAAGTTGGGATATCTGAGGTTATGAGGCTACCCGGACGACACACGTCGGTATCACTTGTGCCTCTGATTCCGCCGTGCTTGATGACGTCTAGAATGTCCTCGATCAAAATGCTGGCCATGGCGTTATGGTTCGGAGGGTCTAGATCGGGCGTCGAATTGGGGAGAAGCGAGGGCAACTCGACGTTTAGATGATCGGGGGTTGCGGTACCAGAGAATCCCAGCGAGTCGGGCGATATTGTCTTGCGCATGCCGTAAAAGACAGGGCCTGTGTCAGCAGCCAAGCCATCATCATTGGCAGCTTCTGTAGTAGTACCACAGTTGAAGGATTTCATAGTAGGCTCAAACGTCGATGTCCGATACTGGCGTTGACCTGGAGGGCCAGCGGTCAAGGGGCGCGGGGCACCCGGACCAGTGGCTAGAGTGGATTTGTAGGTCGTGGTCGAGTTGTACCTCTGGGCGTGCTGAGCAGGAAAGAGACCCGGAGGCGGCGTGGGCCCGTCAACGCGCCAGGTGGCTGCGTCTCTATCAGATCTCATCTCGGCCGGTGTCTTGAGTATACCTGTTGGGTCAAGTTTTGCAGAGTAAAAGAGGCCCGATGACTGTGTGCCATCCTTGCCCATATCGGACGCTTCAAAGGACGGAAGCCCATGGAATGGGGTTGAGGTACGACTGATGTTGGTGCTTGCGGAGGACACTAGAGGTGCACCCGGCCGAACACAAAAAAGCGCCTTTTGAGCCCTCTTCTGGTTCGGGTTGGGGTACGAGGCGAGATTGTGGAGAGACTTGACTGGCAGGCCTTTAAGAGGATTTTCTCCAGATACCTCATCATCCTCATCGTCGCTCGAGTCCGCTTCGATGCTCTTGTTGAGTATGGGCCTGGGCATGGACATAGTAACAGCAGCCGGAGAGGTCTTTTTGCCATCCATCTTGAGAGGCGGCATGAGGGCGGGCGGCTGGCTTGAAGTGTCTAAATCAACTACAAGCTCGCGGGCGTGGTTGGTGTGGTCGAGGGCGGGACTGACAGCACGATCGTAGTTCTGCTGAAGAGGCGAGTACTTTGGAACGTGATGTGAAAGCGGGCTTGTGGGCGTTTTCGCGACGAGACTCTGTGCCTTCAGAGGCAAGCCAGCAAGGACTGACTTGGGAAAGAGGGACAGCTCAGAGGCAGGACCCCCTGTGGAAGACCATTTGATATTGCGGCCACGACGAATGGGAGGCTGGAGCGGCTGAGAGTTGCCGGGTCTGTAGATGGTACCCGCCGTGGTGTAGGTTTGCTTAGGAACATCCTGCTGGAAGGTACTGACAGATCGGTTGGTATAGGTATTCGTACTCGTGGACGACGACGAAGAAGATAAATGGTCCATGTTGAAAATCAGAAAGGTCGCAATACTCGGAGGCATCCAACAAAAATGGGAATTCCTAGTATGGATACGCTTGGCCAAAGGCGATTTCTGTTGATCCAGTCAGGATATAGCTCGGACGGAGAGCATCCAAAGAGTGGAAATTCTGCGGTGGATGAAGGAATGGCCGTGGTCAGGGATTGGGGGAAGGAATGCCGAGACGAGGGATACCAGCTTCTTCGACGCGGCAGCTTCAGATGCCCTTAGCGGAAGTCGAGATGGAGGTTGAAGACGAGACAAAGAGGGGCGCTGGAAGAGCCTTTCAATTCGAGAAGGAAGGGAAACCGGTGAGACGAATTGCGTCCAGGGAAGAAAAGGAGGGGGGATGGAGAATACTCGTGAGAGTAGGAGAAGATGGAGTCAGGGACGGAGGTAGAGAGGTAGGTGTGAATGTGCACTTTTTTGTATGTAGGAGGAAGGAAGATAGAGAGGGGCTACACACCAGTCGGAAGAATGTGTAAGTTGGGATGGAAGGTGCACCATACGTCAAGAAACATACCACCTGGAAGGCAGGCGCGATAAGGCCCGGGAACAGGTTACTTCAGGGAGGTAAATCGTTTGCCGCCAGAGAGGTAAGACGCGGGTAAGGTAGGCAGTAAGTAGGATAGGTAGGCCCTCCGAGGAAGCAGCGTTGCGGGCTGTTTCCAGTTTCTTCGGTCATGAAAGAGCAGTGAACAGTCTGCCTGAGGGAAGAAGGAGAAGAAATGGAAAGGAGAATCAAAAGGCTATTGGACACAAACCAGCACTGTGATGCGACGGAAGCTCCTTGTTCTTCCTGGCACCCCATGTGACAACTTTTCCTACTGTTTCAAATGAATATGGGAACTCAAAGAATGAGTGGCTTAAGATATTGAAACCGAGATGAAATCACAAACAAAATAAGTAGAGGACACTCAATGGGCACAAGAGAAAACCCAAACCAAAGTAAGCGCATAGTCTTCTCACCTGCCAGAGGCCTAACCAAGGCTTGAACAGACGTACCTACCACTGCCGGCTTTCCTTACCTTTGAAGAGCCTCAATCGTTATTTCTTAAGGTATGAACCATCAACTTGAGTAAGTGCTTTCCAGGAAGCTCCTTCTTTTGCGAACCCCTAACGTGGCTCAAGTGACCTTTCGCGGTATCTTGATTGGCCTTGGGAATGATTGGCGGTGGACCGTCAGCTCTCTAGGGATGAGGTTGACCCTCGTCGTCCTCCATCATGCCAATGGAAGGATGTACGCAGTTTCTCTACACGCATGGGCGACGAAAAAGAGGACGAAAGGGTGATGCGACTCGAGCTGGACTCTCCTGATGAAAGTCCCCGGCGAACGAACAAGCGGCGCCACAAGCATACGTATCGGGACCGTGGAATAGATTTGTTACAACAAGACGAAGAGCATTGACTGTTCACTTTGGTAGTGATGGTGCGTTTGCGGATACCGATGTCAACAATTTATGTTACGAGAGCCGGTGCAGGCTTAAAACCACGTCTACTTAACAGACAGCATCACGTAAGGTATTAGGGAAAGCGAAGACGACTCGGCTACTTTAGCATCCACGGGGTGAGACGAAACGTCCATTGTTCACATGCCCATCCCCCAGACTACAAACGTTGCCCAATCCGTGCTCAGTCCAGTCAGGGCTAAAAGTTGTTCGGCCAGGTCTTTTCGATCGTTGAGCGGTCAAGACTGATTTCCCCTGAACTCCATCACGGCATCCTCGTCCGTGAAATTTCCTGATGGATGTTGACTTCTGCGGCCCTACAACCCTTGTTGCCTTGCAGTGGAACCAACAGTGTAGACCCCGGAGCTCGGTGAATTGGGCCATGACCTGCAGGTTTCGTTCCACGACGTACCCGCGGAGAACATCTCAACGTTGCTGAACATGACATTATTTCTAGGAAAGTTACAGTCTACTTTAAAAGACGAAAGAACCGGATTTGATGACGAGTGGACACTCACTGGCATCAGTAGGGCGGTTCGCTAACTCTGACTGGAGTCAATAGCATGCGGTCCATATTGCCAAAAGCACTGTAGTGATGATTTGGATGACTTCAGCCACTCTTGTTCTTCCTCTGCCTGACCTATGTTGCTATGCTGCCTTTGCGCGTCTTGGATAAACACCATGAATGACACAAGAGTGTTTACCGCCTTGACCAATGCCGTAAGACTCATCCCTCATCTTGCATATTCGTCTTCATATGCAAGAAACAACGAGGCCGGTCCAAGAGCCAAGCCAACGATCTTAAAGCCATCTGCCGCGTTCTTCATCCTCCACCGCGCTACCTGTGTGGCCTTCTGTGAGTCAGGAGGTCGGAAATAAAAAACCAACGGCCAGATAGCCTACATATCCGCACAATAATCTATCATGTCCCACTTGCCTCGCTGCAGGTTCGGGTAGGTAAAAAAAAAACCAAGAGGCCCGAACAACGTCGCCGAGGAGACCTCGAGCAAAACCGCTCCCTAGAAATGGTGAAGGACCATTGCGGCCCAAGTGTGAGAAGTAAAAGGCTAGAAAAGAAGAAAAAAAAAAGTTCTGATGAATGCTAAGAAACTCCGATGTGTCCACTGCTGGAGATGCAAAGAAGCACAGGATAGAAGTGTAATGCCCGATTCCAAGAATCCACGAGTGCGGTGTATGTACTGGGCAGGCAAGAACAGAAAGTTGCTCGGGTATCGACTGAAGGACATGAGTGTATAAACATCATGAGCCCGTGCTGAGACTCAAAGTTGGAACTCGTGGTCGTGAACGAGAACCATGAAGAGAAATGCCAAGCATCCCACTGCTGTATATACGTGGCTAGTCGACTCGATTGACGTGAGCGAATAAATTAAGGTTGAGTGAACTGAATGGTCCGGTGTAATTAGAGACCCTGTGGGTATGCACTGCCCGGAATCATGCCGTTGCCCCCTGTTCTTTGTGGAGGCCCGAGGCGACTGCCAGGCAGCTCGAAGTCGGGATTGTTGTTCAACAGCATGTCTTGCCGCTGATGCTGAACAGGCCGCCTGGGTGGTATTTGCTGGCCGTGCCCAGGCATCGGGGGAGCCGGGTTCCACCTTGGGTTTACACCCCTTTGAGAAATGGAAGTGAAGTTCGACCGATCAGACTCGGCGCCAGGACTGCGTGCGCCGGCATCCGCATGAGCATCTTCATACATATTGGACGCGGGAAGAGGTACCTGAAGAGCAGGTGGTGGACCTGGTCTTAGAGCTGCGACTGGTGCCGGGGCGTCCGCGAATCGCGGATCGACGTCTTCGTAGTAGTCGCTGGCCGCTGGGGCAGGCGAACTTCGGTTGGGCAACTCAACGGCGTGTTGCAGAGGAGATGCTTGTCGCGAGCCTTGGTTCTGGTTCCAAGCCTGACGAGGTGGCACGTATCTGCGATCATCAAATTAGCACCACAGCAGACGCGAGGGTTCGGGGACTTACTCGTCCGTGCTGTATCTGCTCCCCTCGCTCATGTAGGTTTCGTGCCTCTGCGGGCTGGATCTGTTTCCTCCATTGTTCTGCTGAAGCCCAACCATCCCAGCAATGTCAGCGTCACTATCCCGGAATTGGCCGAAGCCTTGGGGCGGGTGAGCAGGGCTTCCTGTAACTGCATCCATTTCAACGGCTTGACCGACCATCGGAGCGGCCGCATCGCCGGGAAGAGGCGGTGGTGATTCAGCCCTCGGCAAGCTGGCACGGTCCGGGTTGTACGCCTCATAACCTTGTTGTGGCGGAATGCTTGGCAGGGACGGGTTTGTGCTGCTGTTCACGCTGCTGCTGTATCCGGGAGCAGCGTCCATAGGGGCACGTCCGTACGGGCCGGCGGGAGGAGGAGGGCCGTAACCGTTGGCGGGGCTCGGTCTACGGTCATAGGGTCCGGGGCCGTTCTGATAACCTGGCGGGGGTGGTCGTCCTCCCCTCATGCCGTTCGGCCCGTATCCACCACGAGGTGGCGGGCCATATCCGCCTCTGCCACCGGGCGGGGGACCTCCGTAGCCAGCGCGTCCTGGGGGGCCATAACCACCTCGTCCTTGAGGAGGGGGCCCGTAGCCATTGTAGCCACCTCTGCCACCGTAACCTCCACCACGTCCTCTGAAGCCTCCGGGAGGCCCAGGGGGCATGCCGCCTCTGCCCCTCATACGCTCGTTTGATGGCCCTCTCCTTGGACCAAAGCCGTCCTGTGGCGGCATAGGATTTCCGTAAGGATCCCTGTGATTTGGAGGGACGGAGCCAGATCGCGACGGAGGAGCGTCAGCGACAGCCGTGGTGCCTTGAGACCCGTTTGTGGGGCTTCGCGCGGTCAGAGGAATGCGCTCGTCGCTGACCTGGTCATCCTTCTTTTGTGACTCGAAAGAGGCAAATGTCGGCGCTTTGTCGATGCCGTTGCCGCCACTTACAACAGGGACAGTTGGCTGAGACGCAACGGTTGCACCGGGCTTGACTTGAGCCTCGCGGTTGTAGTAGTTCTCTCCGCTCATTTCCGCGTTCTCGGCAATCCTCTTCTTCCTGGCCTTTCTGCTCACCAGCATGCGACGCATGGCACAGGCTACCAGTCCACTCAGCCCAACCAAGATGGTTGCAGCAAGGACAATGTATGACCCCCAGGCCATATGAGGAACGAAAAGGAGAACATCGACGAGAAAGGCCAACAGGCAGATGAGAAAATCGATGAAGGAGAAGATGAAGACTGCGAGCAGATACCTCGCCGAGTGAGAGGGTGAATGAAGGTGAGCAACAGCGGCCAGGATAAACATGATGAAGGTCGCCAGGGCAGCGATGGGGTGCACAATCAGAATGGCAGAGAGGGTGTTTCGGGCCGAGTCTGGAAGGTCGAAAGCGCCCTTCTCAGTGAACAACCCGGCTGCGGGCGGTATTAGTGACCACAATCATGAATGATGGCCTGCGCGTGCTTACCGGTATTGTAACCGATTTCAATGCCGGTGCAAGAGCCATCGGCTTTGCAAACGCCGAAAACCCCAAAGTTGACACCCTTGAAACTGCCGAGCGGGATAGCCTTGATGATGGGTGTCGACAGAGTAGACAGCAGCATCAGAGCGAAGGCCGCAAAAAGCAGCAACGACATGGGGGTCGCCGGGCGCAACATGATGTCGGGTTGTCGTCGAAGAAACCTGCTTCCAAAGTGATAGATCGAGAGGCCGGCGCCGTCAAGACGCGGCGGGAAAGGTGTGTGGACTGCTGGAGAGGATCAGGCGTCGTCGAGGAAAAGGTTCGGACGGGCTAGTAAACGATCGTAGTGTCGCGCGGCATGGTCTGGTCGTAGGGTTGATACTGGTCGAGATGATCGATGCGAAGGGATCGCAAAAGAGGGCGATAAACGGGGGGTTCCGTGATGATTTTCCTGCCTCTTTCCGCTTCCTTGTTTTTTCTCCAAGTACGTCTTTCTTCCTCTTTGTTCCCAATCAATCGATGCCCGGAACGGTGCTCGTCTTGTTCCTGAAACACAGTCGCAAGTAGCTCGGAAATCTGGTCGGCGGCTGTAAATCGGACCGGGTCGGTGTGAATAACCCAAATTCGTTGAGTTTCGTCGTAATCTGAGCGCGGTGTGAATCCGGTATCGTGGGTTGAGAGAGAGCGTGAAGTGAATAGGATCGGATACTCCTGTTCGACCTGGACGAAGAAGGAGACAAAGGTACGGACACGCGGTTGATCTGGGGGATGAAGACGATGTGGGCGGGAGAGTGGGAGAAGTGGGCGAGTTTGGCTATGGAGGGGAGAGAGCGAGGTACCTCTGGGTGGGTCTCGGCCGTGGATACAGTTAGCGTTGGAATGGGAGTGGGTAGCTGTGGGCCAGACGGCAGGGGAGCCAAGGGGAACAGGAGGGTGTCGTCAACAAGCGAGGGACTGGGCGTGATCGTGGTAAGCGTGGGATTTCGAGCGAGAAGCGTTCACTGTGTTGTATTGCTGAGTGTGCCTAGGTGCGCTGCATTACAGTGATGCAGGAGAAAAGGAAAGTCGGGTACCTTCACCCCCGGGGTTCAATCAACACAAAAGGCCCCATGGCTCATTGCCCTGGCACAGTGGGCCTGTCTGGGTGGGATAGAACAGCGATACGTACCGTTCAATGGCATTCATTGCACAGCCTACCACCAAATGCTGAACCAGAGTTAGGTAGGTAAGGTGCCTGAGGGCAGACACAGAACCCAGTTCCATCAGATGGACAGGGCAATCAGACCTGGGAGCGACGAAGCCATTGAGGACCTCGCATTGATGCCTCGTACATAGACACGAAGCAGGAATAGGGAAGCTACCTTTCAGAAACGGGCTGGAAATCACCCAAACGGTTTCTCTCTGCAGCCGGATGCCGTGCCTCCTATCCTACCCGATTACAGCCGTTCATAATCGACTCATACATTCTGGCCTTTGCCGCCGTACACCTGCACCTGCAGCGCACTCTGGCAACCTGCACAAGGTGATTTCCAACGGCAGCCACGTTAGCTTGGGTACTTGACTCGGCCGCCAACAGTACGTGCATACCTGGGTGTCTTTCCTTTGTCTCTCCTTTTGTCTCCCCTCCTACACCATTCCAGCCATTCTCTTCCTCCGAAAATGAAAAAAGACATCCCACCAAACCTGTCTTACTCCGCGTCCTAACGAGAACAATGCTATTCTTCCTTCGGATGTCTCGTCCCGATTGTCGTTGAATGCCTATCCAGGCAAGACAAGACAAGATGAGACTTGATCGGTCCCTGCGAAAGCTTCCTCGACTCCCGTTGCTATGGCTGTGTCGTACCAATGACGAGCGAATACGGCGCTTGTATCGTCTACATCTTCCTGTCATCTTCTCTCGCCCCAAAGCAGCATCCATGTGAGGAACGTCGAATCATGGGGAGAAGGAGAAAAATTAATCACTCTCCTGCTCAAAGACTAAAGCATCATCCACATGCAGACGGGACGGATGTATCAGTCATACGGAGTGCAGACAAGATAGCAACAACGATCCCAATCTTGCTCCATCGGTGGCCCATAAAAGTCAGAGCCAGAAGCCAACACCAGGAATTAACCAAACACCAAACACCGGCTGAAATATATTTTGTCGACCAGGTGGTCATCGGTAATTTCCCAATGATAAGTATTCATGACCGATATCACTTCCGATCAAAACAACCAGGAAAAAATCTCAATTCGTACCCGCATATTATATATTCTAGTCAGGACCCAATCTTCTACGTGCAGCTGTTCTCCAGACTGTCGACAATCAGTCGCCCACAATCGCGTGCTTTCTCTGCGGGCCCTGCTTACCACGGGAAATTACGCGAAACACTACGCTTCAATAAGTATATCGTCGGCTGTTCTGCTTGAGCTTTGAACTATGAACCTTGGATTGCTTTGATTGGCACACACATCAATCAATGTTACATTGTCCCGATTGAGCAGGTCGTCATTCTGCTAGCCAACATACTCCAGTAACGGACGACTGCGCCGCGCCGTATTGACAAAACCACCCACACCCAATCATGTTCTACCTCTCCAAGTCGCCGAAGGAACCCTTGGGGATAGCGGTCCACCAATCACTTGTTTCGAGCATGGAATCGACCTAGCATCTCTCATCCATCGACTCTGCAGACACTACTTCGTACATGTCTTGTCAATGCGGGAAACCGGACTTTGCAACAGTCGATCCGTCATCATGACCAGATCACAGAGCTGCTGCAATTCGTTCAGGGGCTCCCCCAGCTTCAAAAGCCAATTGACGGTTGGTGCTGCTGGCCTACTGGTTGACATGGAAGCATGACACCATGAATTTACCCCCTCCTCCTTTTGGCGGTTAGATCACCCGAGCAGCAAAAACTCCCACTGTGTCTAGGATTCAGGGGTCTGGGCAATGCCGTTGTCGGTCGCATCCCTACACTGCAATTACAGACATCCACTCATCGGCAGTTATTGGCAAGTCCCAGGCAGCCACTGTAGCGACTTGAGAACGGCAGGTCGACCGCGTAGCAGATACATACATGTGCAGCCTGAGCTTGTTCTCCACGCTGAGGGCTATGGGATCTTCAACCTCTGCACCAAAGTCAGCGGTTTGTGGCTGCCAGTACTACCACCGCCGCATCACCAACATGTTGTGCTGGTCTTCTAGCGCCTCTGCATTGAATCTCTCGTTGGCAAGAAAGAGACTGGTGAGTTGCTGGGTACGGAAGGAGGGGCAAGGACTACAGAGACAATGAACACTGAGCGGCGAAATGCTCGTAACTTGCCATTGCCATGTCGGCCACAAACGCCCGAGAACATCGTGAATGTGACAAACGGGAAGAAACCAGATGCTGTTGAAAGCTGCGCATTGTCGGACGCCATCGTCACTACCCATCTATTTCTGGCTCTGCCGCCCAGTGTGTGTCTGTGCAAGTATGGCTGGAAGAACAAGCCACGGAAGGATGCACGAAACTCGTCGCAGACTTGGGACGGATGTATTTGGCTCGCTTTAAGACCAACAAACGCCCAACCACGGCCCTTGAGACTTCTCCGCCTAGCCCCGGCTGCCTTTTTATCAATGCTCTTCTAGTCCAATGACTGGCTTCTTAGTCGTCATCGAAACGTGGGCTCGTCTCGTTCAGACGAGCAGATTGAAGCAGCAAACTCCCACTTCTGCTTGTCTGTATGCAACCTGCAACGCTGGCGCTTCCAGGTCTCGAAATCTGAGGCAGAGACCCAGGTTGTTCGCCCTGCGTCGCCCGAAAGCCTCCATGTCAAAACCTGTTGCATCCAGTCATTCGATCCCTTCAAATGCACAGGACAAAGCATGGCCTGCCAGCCCACCATATCACCAGCCTGCGATGACTCGACGCTTGTGAGGGTAAACGACGGTACGGTCCATGCCTTGTTGTTTTCGACTCCTAGATAGTTCCGGGACTTGGCCCCTGGTCCGTCTCTTTGCTCCGTCTTCATGCTCCTGAGACATTTCGGCGTAAACGTATTCCGCGACCGAAAATCGATGTGTCGAGTCCCAGAGTCCCAGTCCTACTAACGAGTCATCCTGTGAAAAACAAGTGCGGCAGCTCTATGCTAGACCGCCCGGAAGCTGGAAGAACTTAGAGTCAGCCCACGACATTTCTCCCTCTTTCTCCCTCTTACCCTCTATCACAGCTGCCCAGCGCGCAACAGAATATTCTTGGATACTAACCTCCTTGGACATATCTGGGCCATCATTGAGGCCACGTCCATTCTAGACGGCCAGCTCTTAGTCAGTTTCCGACGATGCTTCAAAACGAAGCCAAGCGATTTCATCTGCAGCCAAGAGCAGCAAAACTCAACCATATTATAGTAGAAGGCATCGCCAAGACCACATGCTCTGTTTGAAGGTTTTCGGAGACTTAACGGATCGCTGTCAAGCTGCAAAGCGGTCATTGCGTCCAATGTAGCGGCTCTCTTCGTACGATTGTACTCCTGCACAGTAGTTTTGTGTGACTCGCCAAGAACTAGATGGTGCAGGGTAGTGCACCTTGACTGTAGCATACTACTGAATCTCTAAGCGTCCCTACGGGCGGATTGCTTTCGTGATCATTTCGGAGCAGATAGTTTACCAGGTCAAGACATTTTACATTGAAGTCTGTTTGAAATTCAACCTTGTCCTTGATATTCCAAAGAAGAGGTATACAATTAATTGAAACTGAGATTGAAACTACATAACAAAATGAGTCGACTGAATTAGCGGTGTTGTGTGGCAACCGACGTTCTGAACGTTCCATGATTTTCTTGCGTCATTTTCAGGTTACGCGTTCTGGAGAGCTTGAAAGATGGGTTCATGCAGACGTTGTCGCATGTCAGAGCACTCAAGTGTGAATCCAAACACTACATCTGTCGAATGTCTGCGTCATGATCGCTGGACGACGTGACGACAACCCTTGAGGGCGTGCAGCCCCTGCCTGCTTCATGACAAGCAAGCAGCCTCCTCTGGCATCAGGCAAAGGAATGCTGCTCCCTTCGCACCGACGACGACCTAGCTGCCAGTTGGGAATGGCTGCTGCTCAACACACTTGCGAGCCTCGTCTGTCCTTCGTCGGTGGCTCTCGTGGCACTGGGGGTCTTGTGGCGCTGCTGCAGCCACTGGTCTGTCAAGCTTTACATATGAGGTCACTGTTTCACGCAACGTCAGGTACCAGAAGCCGTCAGTCTCCGAACGCTTCAGAGCAGGCGCACTTCAGACAGAAGCGTGATTGACCCTATCAGAAGGCTGCTGCTGACTTTTTCCTCTTCATGGAACCTGATTGTCCTGTTGATTGCTATGCCCAGGGGACTCGGGGTAGGCGCTGCCACGCCACGGGTTCGGCCGGGTTTAAGATCCGTACGGCGTCGGACTTAATAGCATTCGGCCGTGCCAACCACGCGACGGAAATTGCCGAGCATAGAATTAGCAACCAGGCTTCGAAGACTATCATGAATGTTTGTTTTCCCATATGCATAATTGAACTTTCATAAAGGAGCGGGCTATGGCCATTATCATAAGAGCAAGTTGCAAAGGGCCGGGCAAGAACGGTTCCCTGTAACTGTGGTCTTTTGGTGGTAATTGATCTTCCTAACATCTTGAGAGGCTCTTCTACGTGTGACGATAAGAGAGGGTCGCGAGAAAGAAGAACTAAAACTTATACTTTAAAGAAGATTCCTCTTGGCCTTTTTGATATGATAGCCGATACCGAAATGGGTTTACAGCAACTCTCAAAGCCAACGGCCGTCATCAATCGGGGCCGAAAGCTCGGGCGGGGCCGGGGATAAGCGGATGCAGCGGCTCGTCAGTGCTTGATTCGCCGACGGGGAATATCCAGTAGTCCCTCTTATCGTCATTGATACGCTGCTTCGGTGGCGCCCATCCAGATCCGGCCGCCTGATGACCTCAACTCTTTCAATCTTTTGCAAACTTCCTTTTCTTTTCTTCCCCCCGACGGACTATGGGAACTCATAACCTCGACCTGATCCTTCTCTCCCGATAAAAGTCGCTGATCCCAGCTATGTTACGACGAAGCATAGCTGGTCTCCCTGCGAGGCCGCCGGCGTCCGTCGCGGTCGCCGCCGCCGGACGTCATCTCCTGCGCAACTCGAAGCCGACAACGACGACATCACGACTGCTCTCCCAAACACGCACGGCAAGCGACCGCACCGGAAGCCAGTACCAACCCCTCCGACCACCCTCGCCCGCCTCCCTCGGCGCACCGAAAAGGGCGCGCACATACCCGCGCGGCAGCAAATGGCTGCGCCGCCTCCTCGTCGTCTCGGCCGTGGGCGGCGCCGTCTACTTGGTCGACCGCCAGGTCTACGCCTCGGGTCTGGGCCGCTCCCTCCGCACCTTCGGCACCGGCCTCGTCGTCGCATTCGACTACAAGCTCAACTTCCGCCCCGTCCCGCTGACCGGCGGCTCCGTGCAGGACCTGCACCACCGCAACGCCGAGCGCCTCTTCGAGCTGCTGCGCCACAACGGAGGCCTTTACCTCAAGATCGGCCAGGCCATCGCCATGCAGAGCGCCGTGTTGCCGCCGGAGTTCCAAAAGATGTTCGCGCGCATGTTCGACGACGCGCCGCAGGACGACTGGGCCGACGTCGAGGCCGTCATCCGCGAGGACTTTGGCGGGAGGGGCCCCGAGGAGGTCTTCGGCGTCAGCTTCCGCGGCGAGGAGGGCAAGGGCGTCATGGAGAGGCGGGCGAGGGCGAGCGCCAGCGTCGCTCAGGTGCACTGGGCCCGGCTCGCCGACGGGCGCGAGGTGGCCGTCAAGATCCAGAAGCGGGAGATCGCGAAGCAGATCACATGGGACCTGTGGGCTTTCAAGACAGTCGCGTGGATCTACAGCAAGTGGTTCGACCTCCCGCTCTACAGCCTTGTCCCCTTCATCACGGAACGCCTCGAGCTCGAGACGGACTTCGTCAACGAGGCCAAGAACTCGGAGACGATGCGCGACCTGATCAACTCGGAAAGGAGCCTACGCGGCCGCGTGTACGTGCCCAAGGTCTACCCGGAACTGTCGACGCGGCGCGTCATGGTGACGGAGTGGATCGAGGGCGTCCGGCTGTGGGACAAGCAGGGCATCAACGGGCGCTGGCTTGGGGGCTACGGCAACGGCTCGCCGGGCGTCAAGGGCGCGCAGCTCCAGCCACCCGACACGGCCGCCGTCCGCCGCGAGCTCCGCGAGCACCCCTACGCCGAGCGGCTGAAGCCGGAGCGCAGCGAGTACAAGGGCCGCCGGGGGCGCGGCGGGCTCGGCCTCACGAGCAAGGAGGTGATGACGACCATGGTGGACCTCTTCTCGGCGCAGATCTTCAAGTGGGGCGTCGTGCACTGCGACCCGCACCCGGGCAACATCTTCATCCGGCGGCTGCCCAACGGCCGCGCGGAGCTGGTGCTCATCGACCACGGGCTATACGTGTACCTGACGCCCGAGTTTCGACGCCAGTACGGCGAGTTCTGGAAGGCGCTCATGACGTTCGACAACAAGACAATCGCGCGGGTGACGGACCAGTGGGGCATCAAGGCCGCGGACCTGTTTGCGAGCGCGACGCTGCTGAGGCCGTACGAGGGCGGGGACGAGCGGACGCGCAACGGCCTCATGAAGGAGCTCGAGGGCAAGACGCCGGCGGAGCGGCACTACGAGATGCAGCAGCGCATGAAGCAGGGCATCAGGGAGATGCTTGCGGACGAGGACAAGTGGCCCAAGGAGCTCATCTTCATCGGGCGCAACATGCGCATTGTGCAGGGGAACAACCAGTACCTCGGCAGCCCCGTCAACCGCGTCAAGATGATGGGTGAGTGGGCGAGCCGGAGCCTGTTCGAGGACCCGAACCTGCCGTGGGCGCGGCGTGCGGGCAACGCGTGGCGGCACCTGGTCTTCAAGGGGGTGCTCGCGTTGACTGACGTTGCGTTTTACTTCTTCAAGGTGAGGCAGTGGCTGGGGTTCGGGGGAGGGATGGAGGATGAGATGGAGAAGAGGATGAAGGATATTGCGCAGGACTTCGGGGTTGAGTTGCAGCACGAGGTCTTTGACGGGTAGAACCAGAGCGCGGGCATTCTTGACTGTAGCTGGAGACGTTGGAAAGGGAGGAGGAGCCGGGCGACGTTCATTTTCGCCGTTGTAGACTGGTCATCATTTGCCGGCTGGGCATATTCGATTCGGGCTTCGGCAAAGGTGCCCGGACTGACCTGCTAGAGACGCCGTGATAGAGGAAAGATACCACTCATGTACAAGACAATTAAAACATTTCGTGTTCGGGCTACGTGTGGCACTCGGAATGAATGCTTCGGGGCTGGGCATAGGGCTCTCTTCTATCGTCGATTCAGTTCATTCCAAGGTGGACTCTTGTCGTGGCCGGAGGTAGCCTGGGAAGCTACTCCCCCTCTCCCAAAGGAGCATATCCCGGACAAGCTTGTGGTTCGCCTTGTTATATGCCGTTTAGTTGGCATTGATGAATTCCCGCCAGCGAATACGTCCCCTTCCTTTCCAAGCATCCTAAGCCAAAACGAAGGACCAAAAAGGAAAGTTTCCGAGTGCTGCATCTGCCCCTCGATGGCCCTTCGGCCATTTGTCTGTTCTGGACCTGTTGATACTTATGTTTACCGTTTTCGTCCGTTCGTATGACCATGATATTTAGACTCTCCTCGTCGCCTACATCGCAGTATATTGTTGACAAACGGCTGTTTCATTCAGGATCTCCCGTTTCATGAGTTAATGGGTGGAAACAAAATCCCTGAATAGCATAGCTAGGGGCACGAAGAGCGAAAGTGTCACCCTCTAGATAGCCATCGTTGTTGAAAGGCAGTGTCCGTGAGGGACAAGCCGTGACGGTCGTCCGATTCCCACAAAGCTCCATCACGACATCCTTCATTTCTCCCAGAATTCGCACCCTGGAGAATTCTGGGGTATGGACAGGAAACGTTTCTGGACCGAAGAACGTCGGCGTGCACTGGTTATCTACCAGTGTTACCAACTTCATGCGGGACAAGGAGCTCCAGACTCAACACATATCGGAGACCTAGTTAACACGAGAAAGATCCCAGTAAATAGTTGGGGATATTACATGCGTTGCAGTGACGAGAGATTGACTTTCGGCGAACGACGCTAACGGCGTCATGGCAACATCCCAGTAACCGGATCTAGGTCGCGAACCAGTCACCAAATGATCTTGAGCAACATGGCTGCGTCGATGTTCTTGAAGCCCGGCAGGGCCATCTCACGCATCTCTGTGACATTCTAAGGGTAGATTCACGGCTGGTCCGATCATGCCTGGTACACATGACAAACTTCCGTTTCATCCACAGCTTGAGGGTGTTTATCGAAGTATACGCAGTCAGCGCCCCTGAAGCCGAATGTTAGAGACGTCTTGCTGGAGATAACCGGCACGCCAGTCTGGGCGATTGGTCTTGGCAACCCGGACATGCGACTCATAGGAAGACGTCAACTCAACATCGCGCCGTGCAATGTTCCATTTCCAAACCTGAGACTGACTTGCTGAAGTATCTTTGAAATGCCGGACTACATGTTGTCCGCAGGCCGTTGAAAGTAGAGGTTCCGTATTCTTTATACGTGGCGGTCCGGTCTTTGTAAGAGAGAACACCGCCAGACATGTAGTTCACATGGTACCAATATATCAAAACCTAGTTTGACGCCCGACGGAGTTGACGAGCTACGACCGCTCAAAGCAGCGCAAGACCCGCCTCCAGATGCTCCCTTGTCGGGTGCGAACAGCATAGCCTCCCCGGCTTCAATCTTGGAGCCTCAAGACCAGGGTCTAGACCCGAGGCGTATCCGTCGCAAGAGACAAATCGCCTGGCAACATCCTGACTGTGGCCGCCGACAGCCACAAACTCATATCTTCACACTGGCAGAAGGATCAATGGTAAACTGTTGGGCGAAGCCCCAGCTGGGAACCTGTCGGCTACCCCGAGCTGAAAGGTAAGGCTGAATCAAGCAATGAATGCTCACAGCCCGGGAAACCCTGCCGTGGACCACCCCTGAACCGGTCGGTAGGAGCAGAACGACCGTGCCATGTTTGCTCTCGTGTGATAAGACTGACCAACGAACTTTGAGGCAGGCAAAAGCTGGATGGCCAAGTTTTCATGGCTAGGCACCACTGCTAGCACACCGCCACTGGCTCATCAAAGCAGCCGCCCGTACCAGAGCTGTGAGGCCCACAGACAGCTGAAATCACACATCGTGGTCCGGCCAAGGTCGCCAGGTATGGATTTGTTCGACCCCTGTGTGGCTTGCCTCAATCATGCATAAGATAGATATGGACTAGGCAAAAGACCAGCGGGCCGCGCAAGGGGGCGCGCCGCAGAAGCAAGCGAGCAGGCGAGCGAGGCAGTAGGGCGGCAGGGCGTTGAGCACTGAGCTCTTGGGGTCGGAAGCCGACTCCGCGTGAATCATCGACTCACGGGATTTTTCCATGTACGGTTAAGTAAGACGCCAGGGCTGGGCGACCGTCCCAAAAGTTCACATTTTTGGCAATGTCTTGAATTGTATGAGGTCAAGTTAAGCTTGAAGCTACACAATGGAACAACAGAGACGAAGCATTATCCTCCGCGCAATGGGCTTTATTCAGATTTATAGTGCCCTGGCGCCACTGGAAGAGGCCGCAACGGTCTGTCTCACTGCTTGGGTTGAAACTAAAAGCAAGGTGAGACGGCGGCGTGGAGTAAAAAAAGAGCAGAAGGCTGGCGGCGGACGACGGCGAAATGAAGGAAGGGAAAGAGTGAGCTCTTGATCTTGAACCCCTGGAATCTGGCTGTGGCTCCGTAGCACATGCTAAGGCGAGAATAAGATTGGAGCGGCGATCGATCTCGGACAATTTGAGAGAGAATTCATGGGTTGACATGGCATGAAGGAGCGCGTGGTTAATGTGAAACAGCGCCCATTTCGGAGTCGTGGGATCCACAGTCCACGGGTGGAGCAGCGGAGGGAGGGCACTGGGGTTCCACCTCGGGGGCAGTCGATAGGGCGCGAGATTGGTGTTGTTTGTCACTGGGGGAGATGGGGGATGTGCCGGGCGAGAGTTGGCGTGTAGAAGGATTTTGATGGATTGGTGCAAGGGGTTTCGAGCGTTTAGCAAGCGGGATGATGTATCTATTCAAGATGTTCCAGTTGGAGCTGGCGGGCGGCATCGGCGTGTGTTGTCGCGATAAGACAAGATTTAGATGACTGACTGATGATAAGCCAGACGCTCGAATGCCGGTTCCGGCCAAAGTGGTGACGATCTTCGGGCGAGAAGAACTCCAGGAAGGGACGCAAATGGACGCATGCGGGAGCGAAGACGTTCTGATCCGTGCCACGAGGACCTGCAGCTTGGAATCTAGCTTCCGACATGAATGTAGTTAGTTGCATGCCATGTCTAATGACCCCCAGATCGTGGTGGTGCCGCCGCCGTCGCCGCCGATACCGACTGCGATTGGTGACACAGGAGCGATAACTGCATAATGGCATTGATTCTAGGATCGATGATGCACGATGTCGGGCGAAGACTTACGCGACACGAAATGTTAAGCCCTCGGGTATCCCTTAAGAAACATTTGGCGGCGTGTGGACGTGATCGCGAAAGCCACACGAGGCAAACACGCGTTAGCATGGCAGATAATGATTGGGCTTAATGAGGTGGATTGGGATTTGACGTATTGCAGAGGCAAGGGGCTTCTCATGGCAAATGACTGGATACAGTCTCCAGGAGCGCTGGGCCGGTTGGCCATGGTTTTTTTTTTTTTTTTTTAATAATAAATCTTCCTTTCGTGTACACTGGCAATGGGAGGTGAATTTGTCTCGTTGGTCCAGGAAAGACCCATCCCTTTCGTTCTGTCCTCTCAGGGAGATGAAAAAAACGAGACCGGGAGTGCCTTTCTCACGAGGTACGGACATGCCAGATTTTACCAAGGAAGAAAGGAAATATCTCTGTAAGCGAGCGTAAAGTTTGTCTGAAATCCCGCCCTCCTTTGACGGCACTGGCCTTGGCACGTGAGGACAAACAAACAAGATTTTTTTTTTCAGACGGATGGTCTTCCATGTGCCGGCCCAACGCTGTCCTGAATCGCCCGAATATTCCTATGGGTCGTGATTGGGACACAGTAGGTTCATGTTTATGTCGCGATACTAGTATTGGCTAGCGGACATTCATGCATGAACACGGTATGGGAATGGGAAGGTGGGTGCCGTCGAATGGATTTCGTATGACCCGAGGAGTACATAGCCGTTTGAACGTGCCGAGTATGTACGCTTGTGATAGCGCAATTATTGACAAAGTTGGAAATTCGTTCCCCGACCTGTATCCAGTAGTTGGCAGTCGAAGGGTCGGGCAGAGGAATGGACAACCACCTGTAGAGTCCAAACGGTGTTCTCCCGACTGGATCTGGGACACTGTGATCCATCTCCTCGTGGTTGGACACTGGGCGAGACCCTTCGGCTCTTGGATGACCGTGGGTGGCTCCAATGGCGTTATTAGCGAACCATTAGTGTCATCGGGACCTGGGTTAGCGAGCCTCTTGGAGCCCACCGTCTTGCAAGGCCTTAAGTTGCGCGTTCCACGCCGTGCGGAGCTCGATATGTTTTGAGAGTAAAGAGGAGAAGGAGGGGAGCTAAGGGGGCAGCGAGATGGACTGTACGTAGATGTACCTGGGCCCGAGCCAGTTTAGCGCGGCCCGGGTCTGTACCTGCGTCGGGATAATATGGCGCTACAGGGAGTTCGGGCTGCCACGACCTGGCCAATGAGGGCGTCGAATTGCTCTTGGTTAAGAGGTACCCACGGCACCGTACCGTGGCGCGCCCCTCGCTGTTCAAATTGGACGGGGCCAACTTGGGGCCAGTCAGCAGCACTCGCCATGAAGCATCCCTTTTGCCTGGACGCGCTGCTGCTGTGCTGTTGTACGTCTGACTATCCGTGCCTTGAGGTCGTTTGATTTGAACTGCCCAAGTATGTCTTGCTTTGGTTTGGTATCGTTCGACTTTGATGGCACTGCAGTTGCCCAGCTGTTGCCCTGCATTGCATTCATATGCATTGCATTGCGTTGCTTGAGACCCTCTCGACTTACACGCGTACTCTGTCAAGTTCTTTGATTGCTGAATCACCTTGGCTGAATGCGTCAATAAACATGGCATGAGAGACATGCAGCTGAGAAAGCAACCTGTTGTCGGCGGTCAAGTCGGCCACCTCCTCGCCGATGACATTCCCGAGTTTGTTGCACCGGTCGCATTCTGTTCCCATCCCATCCCATCCCATACATCCATCCCACAGTGAGGTGAGGTGCGTTGCTTGGCCATGATCCACAGGCATAATTTGCAGTAATGTCGAAAGGGGAGGTACATGGAGACGGAGTACAGGCCCGACCCTCAAATCGTCACTCTATCTCCGCACACTCGACTTCCTTGCTCGTCATCTTCCAATCACAGTCCTTCCCTCACTCACTCATCAAACCGCAACTGCGACTTGGACTGCGACTGCGACTGCAACTTGTGCGCTGCTGCCCATTTGTCGTAGCGTCACCTCTTTCCAAGGGTCACTCCCCCACTTTTTAGCTTACATTGGGTACCCCGTCCCCTGTTTCTCCCTAAACCATGTGAACTGCCTGACCAGTTCCAGTCCTCGCAACCAGTGGATCCTTTGGCTTCCTTTTCACTCCTCCCACTAATTAGGACTTTTCTTGTCTCGACTCCCGGTTGTCTACCTTGGTTTGCACCCTTACCCTCCTCTTGATACATCGTCCAGAAATACGGATACTGGCCGTCCTGTTGCGCTTCACCATCGTCGTTTTCCGGCTCAGTTTGGGCGGCTACTTTTGCACTGCGGTGTCACGGACAGTCGACACTCGAACGATCGATACCCTCCCGCGCGGCCATCGCCACACCTTTCTCTTCATCCCATCTTTACTCATCACCGCGCAATTGGGATCTCACGCTCCTTTTCACAATCCGTCCGACGTTTTGGCTTGTTGCCTCCCGGTCCTCAAGCCGCACCTCACTTTTTAGAATTCGGTCACAGCGCCTACCTTGCCTTCTTCGACTACCTGCTATTCTTCCACCAAAATAGCGACAACCTTCCTTTTGGACCGCTGTGGCTCATAGTCATCATATCGCCTCGGCTTTGCACTGGTAAGTCAATATAACGCGCGTCATCCCTCGTCACTGCTCCTCCTACCCCTATTCTTTGCCCATCTGTCCCTTCCTCCAATCTGGTGCCTCCGTGAGACGGCAGATCTCCTGCCTCGACGCGCCCACGATTCGGAGCCGGCATGCGCATCATCGCTTCCCGCCTTGTCTTGCCTCTGCCCTACCCAGCCCAGATCAGCCCATTAAACCTCCACTGTCCTCACCCGGCATTGTCATTACTGCGCCTCCAAAGCAACGTGTTGGCGGCCATTTCCCTGCGACGTTTTGCAGCCGCCGCCCAAACAGAAGGGCCATCCCACCCGACTCGCTGCACCTGCCGACATCATACATCCTGGCTGGTTGGCTAGCTAGCTACAACGGCGTTTAGCCGTGTAGCGATTGCGTCCGGCAATCCGGGTTGTTGTTAGCTTGTCAAGGTACTTGGTAACTAACTTCAATTTATCAGACACTCTTTCTGGCCGTCGTCCCATTTCTCCCCTCCTTCGGCCCCCCTTTCCACTTTTCCCGGGGACGTCCCAATTCCCTTTCCATCTGCCACTTACAACGACGGACACGAACAAATCCAAGAACACTGGGCGACATCGAGCGTCCTCCGCCTGAACGGATCACGACTTCCAATTCGCCGACTGCCCAATTGCGTGACCAAAGTCAACCACCGTAACCCAATATTCTACTACTCAAAAACCAGAAGGTACTCGGCATCTTTTTGGTGTTGCACAAAGTCGACCATACTCGCCGCTTCCACGCACGCTTTGCGAGTCTCCCAGAAACCGAACAAACACGACTTGAGTTGCAGCTGTGTGTGGTCGCATATCGTCATCGCCCACACCGTTTGCGGCTTTCGACCCTGAAACATTTCTTTTTATGCCACAGAACCCCAGATAATGAGCCAGACCCGTCGCTCTAGCTTCGGTATGCTTCTCAGACGTTCCAAGTCCGGTGACATGGGGAAGGGCGGCAAGAAGGCCCAGGCCCTTCGCGAGCAGCAGGAACGCGAACTCGAACGGCAGCGGCAAGCTTCCATTTCCAGAGCTCCTCCCAAGCTACCCGAGTTCTACAAGGTTAACGACCAGCTGTCCAACTCCATTCCCTCCGACCTTCGCGCCGACGACGTATCCGTCATTTCCGACCATACCATAGGCACCGCCTATTCCACCCGTCCTTCGATGGAGCCGAGTCGCAGTGTTGCGGGTTCTATTCCGCCAATGCCTCCGATCCCGCCCAACGCCTACGACCCTTATGCTCGCACCGAGAGCATGACCCATCGCGGTCGTTATAGCTACGCTAGCAGCGCCATAAGCACCGTCAACAGTCCTAGAAGGGTTCGGAGAAGAAAGGATCCCACTCCTTTCAAGTCAGTCGCCCTTCCGAGACAAGCTCACGCCTCGGTCCTCTGATTGCAATTTACTGACTGCCCTGCTTTAGCATCCTTGTCATCGGCACCCGAGGCGCAGGCAAAACGTCCTTCCTCGAATTTCTCAAGACCGCTCTCGCGCTCCCGCCCAAGAAACGATCCCGCCGGACCGAGGCAGAGGAAGTATTGGCCCCCAGGGTTCCCCCCTCTGGCAACTTCATCCCCCATTACCTCGAGACGGAGATTGACAGCGAGCGAGTCGGCCTCACAATCTGGGATTCCGAGGGTCTGGAGAAGAATGTTGTCGATCTCCAGCTTAGGGAGATGTCGGCCTTCCTGGAGAGCAAGTTCGAGGAGACTTTCACCGAGGAGATGAAGGTTGTTCGATCGCCTGGCGTACAAGATACCCACATCCACGCAGTCTTCATGGTCCTCGATCCTGCCCGCCTCGATCGTAACCTGGCGTCCGTGAAGGGTGTGCAGAATGGCCACAATGGGAAATATGCACCTCCATCCCGCATCTTCGGAGGGCTGGACGAGGACCTGGATCTTCAAGTGCTCCGGACTCTCCAGGGCAAAACAACCGTCATTCCAGTAATTTCCAAGGCCGACACGATTACGACCAAGCACATGAATGTTTTGAAAAAGACGGTTTGGGACACGATCAAAAAGTCCGGTCTCGATCCTCTTGAGGCGCTTGGTCTCGATGATGATGACGAATCTTCCAGAATCGAAGAGGAGGAAGAGGAGGCGTACGAAGACGAGCAAGCCGGGTATTATGATGACGAGGATCTTCCCATTCAAGGACGCGAAGACGCACCTGCCTCGCCATCTTCGAAACGTCACTCGGGTTCATCCATCCGCCAGCACAAGGCGAAGCAAGAGGACAAGGAAGACGAGGTACCATTCCTCCCGCTTTCAGTCATCAGCCCCGATCTGTATGAGCCCGAGGTCCTGGGACGTCGATTCCCTTGGGGCTTTGCAGACCCTTACAACGAGGATCATTGTGACTTTACCCGACTCAAGGACGCTGTCTTCAGCGAGTGGAGGGCTGAACTTCGTGAAGCCAGCAGAGAGCAGTGGTACGAGGGTTGGCGCACATCTCGACTCAAGAACAGCCCGAATGCTCTTCGACGATAAAAACGCTTCAGACTTGGTCCATAGAGGCAATGCGGCAGCCGCAGAATCCTAGGACCGCCGATACCCCGCTTTTTATTTTTCTGTTTCAAAAGCAATAGTCTATTGATGGCTGAAAATTACGTTTCTTCCTCCTTTTTCTTCTTCTCTTTTGCACTTTGTTGATTGAGAGCACCACGCAGCATACCCCCTTTGTCCTGTCTTTCCTCTGTCACATACTCTTACGAACTTCTATGGTTGAAGGGCACCAGATATTGGCGAAACGAGAGCATCACTTGCCCGGGTTCACATGATGAAAACCCTTTGATATCCTCGGACGCTTTTTTGCTTTGGCACCTCGGCCACTCGGCTTGGAAAGAAGTGATGGATCATGCTTGTCTGGACTAGCGTTTGAGGGATCAGAGAACACATCCCATCCGAACGTTTGTGACTCGGGTTCAAGAGGAATACGAGGTCAGGAGCAATTTACTCTTGGCACCGGCAAGCCTCTGAAACCGCTCTCTAGCTGGCTACAATGACGTCTACTTCTACCCGGCCTTTTCTTATTTCACTTCCTAGTTATGATGATGGAGACCCGGGGAATTGGGAGTCGACTGTGTTTTAGAGGGGGTTTAATCAGTCAATTTGGTTGGAAGGCAGGGATGACCCATAGCTTCCTGTCTTTGGTGCGGATTTGTCGATTACCCAGGAGAGGCCGGTCGACATCTGTAAGACAGTCTTGATAGGGACCGAATTTCACTTCACAGATTTTGGTTTCTCTTTATCATAGTGACGAAATGCTGAAACCGACATGCTTTGTGAGACGTACGTATTTGTGGTTCTTCTAACACCGCTGTCGATGATGACCGCCTAGGTGCTCGTCCATGAACACTTGACGAAAGCAACTTTTGCTCCCAGACCGAATCAGTCACAACTCCGAACGCAATATCAGCCACCCAAGAAGGATCCATCCGGCCTGACGAATGCTGACGAGAAACGCATGGATGAAGAACGGGGGAACAACTTTTTTGCTCGCCCAGCTCTGACGTCAGCACCAGCCTACCGAAAATTAGAGAAAAGAAAAAAAAAAAAAGGCTCACTCGCTGTTGTCAACATGTTCTCTCGTGTCTGTTGCTGGCGAACCATTGATGTTCGGAATTTCCTGGCTGCTGGGTTGTTCGAGGTATGCGGTGGCTTTCGACGATAGACAGGGGGGGAATGGTGAGCAATGGTGGGTGGATGGATGTCGTGGGCGAGAAGGAAACAGAAGCTGGAAAGGACGGGACGGATCACGGTCCTCACTCGTCTTCCATGGGAACGTATTCCGTGCGGATGGGGCGGCCCTTGAAGTCGACGTCTTCTTCCAGCCGGTCCGGGTTCTTGCCGCGGCTGATGAGGGCCTGGCGTTCCTTCTTGCCGAGGATGATGTTGTCGAAGTTGGGGTAGAGGGGTAGGTCGGCTCTGGGACGGGGAGGTTAGTAAATATTCGAGGGGGGGTTTAGGGGGGATCCCGCGATAGGGGGAGGGGGAGTGAAGGGCTGATTTACTTTAACATGTCCACCTTCAGGTTCCTCGCCTTATCGCGGATGGCTTGCTGGTCGCGCGGGTGGTCAAAGACGCAATCCTCCGTGTCCTCGGGCCCCGGGTCCCCCACGCGCCCGGCGGGGAACTGGCGCTTTGCGATGCGGGCCCAGACGCAGTTGTGGTACTCGATGAGACGGATGAGGCGGCTAGTATCCTTGTCGGACCAGGGGACGCGCTGCTGGGGGCCGGAGGAGCGCGATTGGGCGCGGCGGTTGGCGGCGCTCAGCTGGGTGAAGGAGATTGTTTCGCGGGATGGGGAAGGGGTTGGGGATGGGGACGGGTTGCCGTTGAGAGGNGGGGGTCAGGCTCGCGGAAGTCGCGCTCGAAGGGATCGTCGTCTTGGGACTGGGAGGGGGATGGAGGCTGGGAGTCGCGGGAGCGTTTGTTGCCGTTGACGGCAGTGAAGCCGGATCGGACTGTGGATGGCCCCGGGGTGGGAGATTGGTGCTCGCGAGTGACATGTGTGCTGGGGAGGCCAGCGATGATTCCTTGAAAATCGCTGCGTGCGACGGATGGCTGGCGGCTGCCGCTGCCGAGGTCGGCTTCGTTATGGTTAACGATGGATTCCTGGGTTGATGCTTGGGAGGTTGCGGGTGAGGCGGACGAGCGTGTTGGGCGGGACACCTGTTGCTGGCGCGCGAGGAGCGCAAGGTGGTGGACGCTTGACCGAGAAAGAACGTCGTCGTGGCTGTGGTATGTTAGTTTGGTTTATGGACGGGATGAGTTTAGGAGGCGACGTACACGTCTCTGCGGACTATTTCGCGCGGCGTTGAGGATGCGAGCGAGTCGGTAGGCGAGCGTTGCCTGAGTTGTGCCGGTTCCCTCAGAACCTCTCGAACGCGGTCGACGAGGTCGAAGCACCACCGGGAGATCCTGGTGACGAGATCGCTGCCGTCGTTCGCGCCCTCCAACACGAAATTTTCGCTCAGATCGTGAATGGCCTCGGCCACGGTCTTATACTCGATAAGATCATGTATGGCCTGCGCCCTCTCCCCGAACCGTTCCGTTTTCCACGGACCGATACCCTTATACGGCCCGTGCAGCAGTGTTTCCTCCGCATGAATAGGAGCTTTGGAGGAGCAGAAGAGCTCGGCCGCGACGTCGGCAGGGGTCACCGACTCGTCCGGTAACCGCCGCAGGGTCGCAATGAGTCTCTGCGTGCGGATGTCGAGCGCGAGCTGAACATGCTCCTCGGTCAAAATCTCCTCCGGGTCGTCGCCGGCGTAGAGCAGAAACGGAGCGGGAAAGTCGCGATCCAAGCGCTCGAGAATCTCTAACGGGTCGTCGTCGCGCTGCGCTGCGCTCAAGACATCCTGCAGGGCGGTGGCATTGGCGCCGGCGATGATGACCCTGGCTTTCGACTGGTGCTCCCTCGGGATGTCTTCGACGACCTTTGTCAGGTCGATGAGCAGGTCGGGCTTATCAGTGAATAGCTTCTGGATGTTGCCCCAGTTCTGGCGCTGGATTGCCAAGAGGGACTTCCAGGACTTCTTTTGCGGCCTAGGGATCCGGAGCAGGGTGGACAAGCCTTCAGAGGTGTGCCATAGGGAGTCTAGGGCGGTCTCTCTCATCTCCGCATTTTCGCGGTCTTGGCTGTCGTCTTCTTCCGCTTCAGATCTTTCGTCTTCCGAATCATCACTTATCCCAGGAGGATGTCCTTGATCTGTATGTGCGTGTCAGACCATGGGATCACAAGCGTGGGCAGAATAACTTCTGTATCGTACCATCTTGGGTTCGTGATAATGACGACTCCAGAGGTCTTGGCACGCCTGAGAGAACATGAGATGACTTCCTTGAGTGAGTCGGGAGGACGATGGGATAAGACTGACTCGAGTACCGTGTGTATTGCTCATCCGCAAGCAACGCGGTATGTCTTTGAGTGCCGGCGACGCTCTGTGATCCCATCTCTGCATCGGCGTCAGTAAAAGTGACCATTACAAATAGTCACTAGCGGGGGGGGTGGTGCGGATGCGACCCACCACTCTCGCTCATCGGCGGCGGACTGATGTCGTTAACCATTCCAAGCGCACCGAACCGAGCCGGACGGTCGCCCCTAGCCAATTCTTGCTCCTCCATGGTGTCGCGTTCGTCGGCCTCCTCGTCTGTGACGCTCGAGGGTATGACGCTTTCTCTTTCTTTGCTTCTGGCAGAAGCGCTCGGCATATCGTGGTCTTTGGCGCGTTCACTGGCATTAACGCCTACGCGGCGTCGCGTCGTCCGCGACGTGCGGAACAAGTCACTCTGTTGCTCTGGAGCGCCGCGGCCCGCCCTGGTTTGGACCATTTCCAGGTGGTCTCAAAATGCCTACTCTCCAGGTGCACCTGCGCCTTCTTTCACTCGAGAGGCGTTTTCACCGTGACAGGAAGACGCGTCACACGCACTTGGACTGGGCATGGTGGGGTTGATGAAGGAGCGTAAACAAGCTTCTCCCTCGATTACATAACCCTAACCCTTGCGAGTTTCCCGAACCCTCTCAGGGTTACCTGAAGTGACATGTCTGGGCAGACTGTCCAGGATGCCTTAGGTATCCACTAATGCTCTGCACTGCCCTCCTACTTCGTATAGTTTGGAACCAGAAGAGCTAGCACGCAGTTTACTTTGCCTTGGAGTAAAAAGCGCATTGGCTTTCAATAACCCTAGCACATCAACACCGGGTCCTGTCCAAACAAAATATTATCTCAACGAATCGGATGGAAACTGGCTTTTGTCTGATCTCGAATTCTGTTGGAATGGATGCATCCTGATCTGCCCACTGCGTGCTTCTGCGCCGAATTCTCGTCCGCGATCGAGATTTTGGTGTTTTCTGCACCGCTCGCGGCTCCCTTGAGATGTGCCTGCGAGCGGATTAGCAGAAAAAAAAAACATAGTCAATCTACGCTGTAGGGTGCTGGGCAACACGAATCTCCCATGTGCCCATCCCAATGCTCTTTCCATGTCTCGACGGCAGGCTTCAGCGACTCACAACCCAGCCAGAGACTCAGGCTTCCCATTCCCGGTTATTGGGCTACATGGAATAGTTGGTTTACAGCGGAGGCTAATTCAACTGGAATCATCGAGACGACTCATCCCGATCGGTTCACTATATCCGCAAACGCCTATTCTTTCTTCTTCTCCGAGCCCCTGGCTGGAACATCTGGCCCAAACAGCCCCAGGAGGTAGAACGAACGAGTCAGACAGAGGAACGCCTTGGGGAGGTCAGTATAGTAACTTTATCGAGGTGATTGGAGGAGGGTTCGGCGTGCATACCGTCGCTCCGACATTACCCCATGTCATGGAATTCCACTGTCCCACGTCGACGAAGCGGTCGAGGCCGATAACGAGGTAACATAAGTAGATATGGCCAATGTCAGCTATCCAGAGGGCTACCAGATAGGCACGGACGACCTTGAGCTCGTTCGTGGTGTTGAGTACAGCGAGGCCGACCATGGCCATGAGAAGGTAAATGTTGCCTAGCTGGAGAGCGACAAGGCGGCTGTTGTCCGAAGCAGGCGCTGGAGCAGCCGTGTTCACTGTGGACGTAATCTGTTCGGATATGAACCAATCCGGGTTGATGACGGCTCCAAGGAAACCGGCGACACTTGAGACAGGCGAAATCCACATCAGCTCAGTGGCGGGCTGGAGGTTGAGGTGGCAAGATTATACGTACAGCGAGATGGGCTCCAATACTGTAAAGACCAGCCTGGGAAATGTTGGGAGCGAAGACGCCATGGCGAAGAGCGTGGTTGTTGCCGAGGTGACCTTGCCGTAAAGTGTAGAGATGCGAAGCTGTGGCGGACGGAGATGCACGTTTCACACAGCCGAATCTCCGAGGTATCGTTACCGGAGCAGGCGGGATGCGGTTGACTGCAAATGTACGGTACGAAGTATGGAGACGAATCTCAATCCAGCAGCATGGGAGGGGCAGGATGAGATGTGATTGACCAAACCGGGACGTCGGGAGACACTCAATCAATTGCGGCTGCGTAGACGGGGGCCGATCTGAAGGGGCGTCGTGTTCCGGCGAGAGCCGCTTTCCACATGTGCTTTGCCTTGCATACGTAGGAGGTGAGTGCCGGAGCCTGGATGGTTGTTCTGCCTGGTAAGTTTTTGGCCTTTGCTGTTGTTCTACCGCGCGAAGCGTCCCTACGGGAGGATTGCTTTCGTGCGTACCTAACCTTGGCCTTGGCCGTGCTCCAGGTCAAGCTCGGGAGGGAGAATGCGTCCTTAGTGGCCGAAAGTATCACGTCAAGGGTGGGGCGACTTATGCACAGAGAGCCATCCGGCCTATGTTGGTTTTTCAATGGCTGCTCTGCCTCACGGTACCCTTGGCAGCCTTACGCCCTACACTACCATTACTTTCACAAGGTAACTACCGGTCGCTGATATGCCTTGCTTCACGGGTAATTAATTTAGTCCTAGCTTCCACATGGATCCAAGGTTGGCCTGATATCAAGCCTGGAAGCTTACTGGGAGGGGTTGGTCTACATTGATACTTTTCAACGTCAGAACGTTGGCTGAATGGTCTACCCGGCGGCATACAGCACGTTATGTGGTCTAGCAGGCATCCCGCGTTTCCTACGCTGCCTAGCTACTTGATACTCGGGTAGGGAGACACCACACATCAGCCAATGACGAGCATCAACTGTTAGAGTTGCTTGGCACGCGCAACGCTCCCACTAATCAGGGATCCCGATGTAAAATTACCGCAGGCTTGACGGCGCTAGTCTTGTTCGGTGGCTGCCACTCCTCCTTCACGTGGAAACTTCAGTGCGGGCGAATCCTCCAGGAAGTGCCCTGCTAAACCTGCTCCCAGGCATGCCGCCTGTCTGCCACAACCGGGCCCTAGAATGCTGCAAGCCGGCAGACCCTTACCCTTCCTTACCTTACCTCACTGGGCCTTGACCCGTTTGCCATTCAGCCGTTAAGGTAGCGAGTGTACTGTGGGCATTCCGAACAACGGTCGTCTCTCGAAGCCTTCAATTCTTGCGACATCCACCACCCCATCCTCCCCAGTCGACGCTCATCCGCCATCGATTCCGCACTTGCTGTCTCTCCTCATTTGTTCACTTACTTGCGCTCTGTTTCCAAAAACCTCCGCCTTTCTTTCCCATTAGCGTTTGTTTCCTACCCCAGATCTCGAGCCAAATGCCCACTCCGGCTCCTCTCGCCCACGATGGCCTACATCGAGCCACGCCTCATCCACCTGCTCAACGATTCTACTACGCCACAGCTCGCTCACGCTGATCTTCCGCCTTTGCGCCTGACCTTTGCCCACCCTTCTGAGAGGCCCTTCCCTCTCGAGCCTGACACGACTCATCGCGAAGATACAACCAAAGGACCTTCTCTCGCCTCCGCACACGGGGCCCCACTCCCGACTTCCGGACCTGTTGACGATGGCTTCTCCCCAAGAGACCAGAGAAAGGAGGATGACCCGGCGACGGACCGGGGCACAATTACAAGTACTGCTTATATGCAGTTGAGGTTGCTGGTGGGCGAGGAGCGAGATGCATCCGATACTTCCTTTTCCCTAAGCAGAATCCTCGACGAGGTGCCCGACAGCAAAGATGATACCGCCACCAAGAAAAGACATCGTGCTGTCGCAACCAAGGACGATTTTGTGCAACTGCCACAGCCGGTTAAGAAGCAGAAACCCATCCAGCCCCAGGTCATGCCGGCCATGCCACCCATCATCAACGGCCTGCACGAACCGCCACCCGACGCCGCTCTTTTCCCACCAATTGCCTCCAACGACTTCAACGAGCCCGAAAGCAATCAACTCAAGTCGATTAGAGAGTTTGCGCCAGTGCTAGAGGAGAGAGATACGGACAAGCCGGTCGACGCCGACCCCGCTACGAATAAGAGTTCCAAGGCCAGTGGTGGCAAAACAAGGAAGAAAGCTATGAAGCCGCGGAGGAAGTGGTCCGAGGCCGAAACCAATCACTTGCTTTTGGGCGTCAATCGACACGGCGTCGGTAAGTGGACCGATATACTCGCGGATCCCGATTTCAACTTCAACGACCGCACAGCTGGTGACCTGAAGGACCGATTCCGCACCTGTTGCCCGAATGAGCTGCGCAGATCCAATAGCGACACCAAAATCACGTCTACCACGGCGTCCTCAACAACGCCTGGTGACCCCAAAGCGAAACCCAAATCTGGCCTGCTGTCTGAAAATATCCTGATCGCGCAAGAAGAAGCTGCGTCAAGTGAGCAGCAACATCTAGCACCGCATGACCCAGACGACCTTCCCAAGATGAAGAAGAGCCGGGCTCATCGGAAGAAACTAGAAGACCTGGCCGAGTTGGGGATTCATGGACCTTTTAAAAAGTCGCACCGGCGAGAAAGGCGGCCATTCACCGACCAAGACGATAAACAGATCCTTGAAGGTCTGGATAAGTACGGCCCCGCCTGGACGAAGATACAAAGAGATCCGCGTTTCAGTCTGTCAGGTCGTCAGCCGACGGACCTCAGGGACAGAGTTCGGAACAAATACCCCAGTGTGTATGCGCAGATTGAAAAGGGGCTCTTCCAGATCAAGGATGGAAGGGGAGGTGACACGCTCGAACCAATGATCAGCATGAGCATCACCAACACTCTACAGCCAAACAGACCTTCAATGGAGGCAACGCTGAACAGAACTAATTCTAAGGAGGAACTGCCCAGATGGCCCCTCTCCGTCCTCGATCACGGGGAGTTGCCAGCTGTTCAGCAGGCCTTCGACTTTGGCGAACAAACAACGGCCGCGTTCATGGGCAGTGCGGGTGAAATGGATATTTCTCGCCTGCTGCTGGACGATTCACAGGTTTCAAGCTTGCCTACGAGGCAGTATGCACCTGACATGCCATCCGAACCATTGTCACCTTGATTGGGATTTGGCAAGCCCGGCATGACCGTATGAAGGTCCCTGGGTCGATCTTTACGGCGTGTCCAATGACTTCCTCTAATTCACGGACTTGGTTGACAATATGCTGCGTGCATACGCTAACTGGTTCGGCCAACCCCTAGAGTACGTGGCTTTGGCTGGACTTGCAGGTTTTTCTCCTTTTTTTTCTTAAAAGAAAAAAAAAGTTATACATATTATTTGCTTGCGTGGCGCAAATGGGGAGCGAGGCGCTCAACTGCGTCGACGGTCATTTCTGAACATATAATTATACCAGATTGGCTTTTTATCTTTCGCGATTGAGCTTCGGAAAATGGCGCAATGTCGGTCACGTCACGGGTCAAAGGATGAGGGAAAGGGACTGATTATATGATAGATGGATCACAATCATTTCTGTCAAGGAGCGAACCAGTCCCAGAAGCATGATACTGCCGTTATGGGATCTGAAAACAGTTGTTCGATTAGAGTCAAAAGCACAGGTACTGAGTCCTGATCTAAGTCGCTGCAAGCTAGAGAGCACCAATTTTAGACGGATGTACCAGACGAGAGTCCTAGCTGCGGTGATATGATGACTGGTTCAGGTTCAGAGGATGCTTCCTCCCACAACCCCAAATTGTACGAGGACGGTGGGCCATCGGTTGTTGTGGGGCCGCCCCTCACGGTCCGATATGTCTTGATCAACCCCATCCCGAGGCCGAGCCGGAACCAGGACACTATTGTAGTGTACCATCTGCCTTACGTAAGGTTGATAGGAGGAAAAAAATGGACAGAGACACACGGACCACCTCGCTAAGTGCAATTAGGGACGTTCTGTCTGGATTTTTCTCGCCCCGCTCTTTCTCTCTTAATGGCAGACCGCCGATGTGCACGGACCAAGAGGGCTCGAAAAACCTAGCCTCACAGAAAGTTTTCGATTCGACACGACCCAGCCTACCCTCACGTTTGAGCCGGATCTGAATCTGTCACTCTTTTCGATCTTCGACCTTCTCTCACCCACCGACCAGATATCCCCATAGGACTAACCGGCAGTCAGACAAAATGGGCAAGGGACTGTAAGTATAACCAACGAAACTCCCCATCTCTACTGTCCATTGGAAAGAAGGAAGTGTCTTTGTGTGTTTGTCCTTTTACGGAGGAAGAAAGCAAAGGCGCGCCGGTCTGGGAAGAACCAGATGAGCCTGAGACGGAGGAAAAAGACACATGGAACACCGAAAAATATTATCACGATATCTAACAATGCCCTCACAGCAAGAAGCACCAGAAGCGCCTTAGCGCGCCCTCGCACTGGCTCCTCGACAAGCTGTCGGGAACCTACGCTCCCCGCCCCTCGGCCGGTCCCCACAAGCTTCGCGACTGCTTGCCCTTGATCGTCTTCCTGCGCAACCGTCTCAAGTACGCCCTCAACTACCGCGAGACCCGTGCCATCACCATGCAGCGCCTCATCAAGGTCGACGGCAAGGTCCGCACCGACATCACCTACCCCGCCGGCTTCATGGACGTCATCACCATCGAGAAGACTGGCGAGAACTTCCGTCTCATCTACGACACCAAGGGCCGCTTCACCGTCCACCGCATCCAGGCCGAGGAGGCCGAGTACAAGCTCGGCAAGGTCAAGCGCGTCCAGCTCGGCCGCGGTGGAATCCCATTCTTGGTCACGCACGATGCGAGAACGTGAGTAGTTCTGTCAGACATCATTCAGCCGTTGGATCAAGCTTTGGTCGATTCGTCGTCACCTCGTTTTGCCAAGAAGACACTCCGTCGTCACCGTTGCGCTTCCCATCAAACTAAACCTTCACTCCCTCGGGGGGAAGAGATGGGTTCCGACGCCGACGTGAGATGTTGGCCGGTTTCGAAACAACGAAAAAACATTGGAGCTGCAGAATCCGACGGCTGTATGTATAACCCCAAACCGACCCCCTTTGCTGACTTGCTTCGCTTCGCAGCATCCGCTACCCTGACCCCCTCATCAAGGTCAACGACACCGTCAAGATTGACCTCAAGACTGGCAAGATCCAGGACTTCATCAAGTTCGACACTGGCTCCATCGCCATGGTCACTGGTGGTCGCAACATGGGTCGTGTCGGTGTCATCACCCACCGTGAGCGCCACGACGGAGGTTTCAACATCGTCCACATCAAGGACGCCATTGACAACACCTTCGCCACCCGTGAGTCCAACGTCTTCGTCATCGGCTCCGAGAAGCCCTGGATCTCCCTGCCCAAGGGCAAGGGTGTCAAGCTCACCATTGCCGAGGAGCGTGACCGCCGCCGCGCCAACGCCCTCGCCGGCAACTAAGCTTCCCCTCTTTTCTACTACCCTGAAATGGAGTCGTGAGTTGGGTCTGCTGCTGCTTGGGTGCGCACGACGCTGCCTCTCCCCTCCGGGAGGGGCGGTCGTCGAGCGCGCGCGGGCTTTCGTGATGTCTTGAAGTGCCAGGACGGAAACGGGAATATTTTGGGTCGGGCAAAACGGGATTGAGCATGAATCAAAAAGAATAACGGAGTATTATGGGCTGATTTTAGAGTTGTCGGCTTTTTGACCACTCCGGCAGATAGCTGTCTATCACGGCCAATACCAAGCCATTGAAGGTCACTCTTCCGCCCAACATTGAGTTCCCTGCTGCGTGTCTCGCCCTTGGTGATGTCCGAGTCGGAATTGAGTGAACGTTTTATCTCTCTTGCTGGTTCTTTGTGTGGCGACTCAGCGGCCGCTCTGGAGAACTAAATCACCTCCAGCCCAGCACTTTGGGCCTGCCAGCAAGCTAACCCGTAGAAGATTCACCCCGCAGTTACGCAGACCCCAGGGAACAACAAGTTCTATACTTGCTATGCCGCGGCACTCACCTTCGCCCCGCAGTCTTTGCTACCGACGACAGGCCTACTGGGATACAGCACGATCTCAGTTGACCGACAGGCGCATCCTGAGGTAGGCCATGCCATGGGAGGCCTACACTTATTGCCCACCTCAGGAGGGTGATCGAGACACACAGGCCCGTTCCCCCGCCGCAAACCCGTCGTGCAAAAAACCCCAGGTGACGTCTTGTGGGTTGGGACGCTGACAGGCTGACGAGCTGACAACAGAAGCTGAGGGTTCCCATCGCCGAGGCGGCGAGGCGAACCACTCACACACAGGCGGCCTTGCGGGGGAAAAGGAGCACGGGGTGAGAAACGCATCCTGAGAGCGAAAGAAGGAAAACCGAACAGAAAAAAACGCAAACGGTCTCGTGCCCATTTACGGCATGCTTCGCATGACGCAGTCTCACTTTGGAATCGGCAGTCTGCAGTCACTAGCATCAGGCATCCGAGACGTCTAAGGAGAAGGCGCTTCTTTAACGGGTGCTATTTGCTAACTTTGGAGGAAAGGGGCCGTAGGTGTTGAGGGTTGGAGCCAAGTCAGCCCCGATCGAGGGTTTCTTTTCCTACGTTTCGGGCAGACTGTTTAGGGACGGAAGAGTCGGAACGCTTTTGAGGCTCACTAGTGATGTGTGCGGATGGCGGGTGAACTTGTCACAAATCGTCCCCAGCCCAGACGACCCAACCACCGTAGGTCGATGTCTGGGCGTTCGTGAAATGGTCCATGGTTCTGGGAAGTGAGCAGACCAGAATTGTTGCGAAAGTTGTGTGCATAAAAAGCAACAAAAACATACAACACCAGGTATTCGCTGGTCGTCACCGACCCAACTACTAATCCGGCCCTCACTGGCTTATCTATGGGAGAGCGGACGGGATCCCGAGGTCTCCAGTGGGTATGGTCGTATGTGCTTATATTGAGGTTCCGATTGCTTATGTTGTTGATGAGAAAGGAGGCCGGTCCAGATCTTCACGCAGAATAGGGACTTTCTCAACAACCGTTGAAATCGGCAAGATGTTCGGTTTCTTTACGCCTACGTTTAGTCATCGTATTGCCCGCAGCAGCTCAGCTAAATTGCCCTCGGCTTGCCCATAGTTTACCCGTAACATCGTTGCAGACGGGTTTGAGTCCTGTCTTAAATGTCGAATTCGACGGGCGAAGTCAAATAGAGCCAACATTTCGAGGTTCTTTGTTTGCCCCAGGTTTGCCCAGCGTCAACTGATCTGCGGGCTCCATCAGACCGGAAGTTGAAGTTATCCTTCCAGCAAGAGAGCCTCCTGGAACGCATGATCGTCGTCAACGCTGTGCAGGTGGAACACCCCGCCTTTGAGAGCCCCGGAAGTCCCCGCTGTACCACCCTGTTCCCTCGGCGGGGGAGCTGGATAGTGAGACAGGGCGTCCGGCCTGTTGTGTTATGGCGGCAATGACATACTCGGTTACGAACTTGCCAAGCGTCTAGGTGAAGTTCTGGGCCCAGGTGCGGCTGTCATTTTGGCGTGGCCAGCCTCGAAGGTCTCCTGCCTAGTGCAGGAAGAAGGATGCTTCTCGTGTAAGGTCGGGTTGAGTGTCATTTGCGAGTCCTCACTGGCCCCGTCGGTAACGGTCCTGGGGTGAGGATCACGGCACTGCAACCAATTGGCTAGCATCGACCCAGAATGTATCAACAAGAACGCAATGAACCAAAAACGAGCAAGGCCTTGTTACCCACACATGGAAAAGTGCCGCTTTGGGTTTTCCGAGTAGCAAAGAAGTTGCGGTCGTGGAAACATTGGTTTGCGTTGACAAATAGAGATCATTGTCATTAAGTAACTACTGTTTCCCCGAACTAGTTGAAAGGGAATCCCAAATTCAGACACAAAACATGGAGTGCGGACGACTCACCCTTAACCGTTCCCTTGGTAAATGTGGCTAGCGAGAAGGCGAAGTCAGGCAAGCCGACCATTCCCTATGCTCATGCTCGTCGTTTTGACCGACATGGGTATCTTTAGGCCCAAGACAATAAGACCCCGAAGATATCGAGAGAAAGAATGGTCGAGGGTTTCGTTCCTGACAGTCGCGTAAACAACGACAATCTGGTCAGAGAAAACTCGCCTCCTGTGTCAAGAGTGAGTCTGAACCAAGACTAAGACGAACCGGCTTTCCTGCCCAGGGCATCCGGAAATCGACCAACGCCCTCCCGTGTCCTAGGGTTTCATTCGACCCGGAGCGATCGTCGAATCTCATCGACGGAGGTTTGCAGGGGTCTGCAGGGGTTGCGGCGTGGGAGTGCTTGACTAAGGATGCACCGGAAATCCTTTGACTGAAGGGCAGGGCGGCCGCAGTCCAATAGTCATTGACTGTCACTTGTAGGAGATGCAGTGATGATGAATCGACCTGCTACGTACTATGCTCATAGACTAAGATCAGCGCCGCCGCCATTTATTGTGTTTGTCGTCGAGCTCCTACAGTGACAGAGTCTCGCAGGGTGCGTCAATCAAGAAGTCTGGGGCATCGCTTGATAGGTTCGACGAATGGTCAATGCAGACATGGCGCATGACTGAAATAACGGCGCTTTCCAAGGTGACGTTGAGCGATGCTGGTTACTAAACAGGAGACGGCTGCTTACCACCATCCTACTGCAAAGTCGGCCGAAGACACGCTTGAACTTGTGTTCATCCAATTTCAATCAAGAGTCAGATGACCGCAATATTGCTGTCAAGAGAAAACATAGGACGAGGAGACTCAGAATTTTCCTCCATGTTGTTGAGGAGCAGACCGCTGCAGCCATATTCCCTCTGCATCTCGGAAAACCCCCGTTCCGACTGGGAAGTCGGAGGCGGACGGACACCCGGATGCTCTAATATCTCGGATGTGACATCCAACTACGGGCCTCAGCGGGGAGTCGACGACCCCCCACGGTTCGCTGGCATTCTTGTCGACGAGAGGCCTGGCAAGCATGGCCCCGTCCTTCGGTCGTCTCGTGATCCACCACGAAGGTGCGACTTCGCAGTGGTGCGCAAAAGCCTGCAGTATAATCCACTGCAGAGCATACGACACTCGCAGTCAGCTTCAGCCGCTAGAGGCCGGGACCCCTGGTTCAGGCCTCGACCGGAAGGGAGGAACGGCTTGCGTACTCGGCGTCCACCGTGACCATTGTTTACCCCTCAGGCGAGCTCCACCGCGGCCTCTACACCGACATGGCCGATGCGTGCGGGGGTTCGCCAGGGCTTCTGTATCGCTCTGCCTCAGACGCACAAAGGTGCGGTAGGGAAAACCTGTGGTCATGGGAAGGGGCTAAATTTTTTGACCCTGCAACCCCTGCTCTGTCCTTCCTCTCCTGTTGGTAGTTGGGGATACACTGCTAGGCAGGATTCTGAGAGGTTCTGTCCGTCTCACCGTTGTACAAAAGCGGGCATACCCAACATGAGAGCAATGTCACCGAATGTGTCGTTCTGGGAGCATCAAGCTGGGTAACGCAAACCTAACTCGATTCGCTCGCTGAAATTCGCGCTCACCTGTTCTTGGGCTGATTTCGTCGCGTTGGAGGGCAGCAAAGAGGTGCGATGTCGTAGGTACCAATTCAGAGGTCCAGTAGGCCAACTGTGGAAGGAGGTTGCTGCCCCCCATCCTCGCCTCCAAGCCACCCCACGAAATGGGGGTCACACTTGCATCAGGACCCAGCATCGGTCTGTGTTGATGACGTGAAGGCCTCTTCGTCGTCCTTCCTTCTCGGGCGGCGTTCATGATTCGGTTCCCTGACGTTAGCTTTCTTTCCCGTGTGCATTCCGGTGCCAACATATGCTACTCTCGCTGTACCCGAAATCGTCACTCGTCATCAATAACAACGGGCTCACACGGTTAACGGTGGGCAGTGAGTGATAGTTAGGCAATAAACAGCGTGAATCAAGATGGCCCGTCCGCCTGTCGCAACCATCCATCATCCGGGTAGATGTATCGTTTTCCGATCAGAATCAACGGCATCGGTCTTCCTCAAACCTTCGGCATGTTCCCCGCTTCGCTCTCCCCTCGGTCATGCCCCAGACCCAGTCCCCCGATGTCGTCCGCTTCGTCGTGCCTCCAGCAACAAGCCGAGTTTGATACTCCACTTGGAGAGCTTAGCTGGACTTGGTCCTAGCAAGCAAGGTACCCCTAGGTACCCATCAAGAGCCAATACAGTATTCCACCCACCTCTACGTAGCTGACAGACCTGGGCTGCCACCTTTGCTCGCTCGTTGGCTCTGACTCTTGTCCTCCTTGACCTCCGCCCTTTTCGACCTCTTTACTTTTTTGGCCAATATCCTTCTTCTCAGGACATATGATTGGCCTTCAACTGGTCTCATGTCCACCCATAACCTGCTCTTGCTGCACCTTGTTCCCGATGTGGGATGCGGTACGCTCAGGTACTTTTGGCTGGGTCATGCTCTCGATTCCTTCCACAAAAAAAAGAGGCAAAAGCCATTGTTGTTAAAAAGACGAAGGGCCCATCCACCATATCCACCTTGCCCCAGCACTGGGCCGCTTAGCTTCCTTCATGGTCGATTGCGACATTGGACCAAGATTGGACTTCGTGGTAGACGATTTCGCTCGCTTTTTGATATAAACGTCTCGTCTTCCTCACCACCGTCGGTTTCAAAGGCACCAAGCCGAGTTGTCACGGACTTATTTCTCCCACTATCCGAGACCATCCGCACAGCGGTCAGCAGAACCCCCGAAACTTTGCCATCCAGTCGACGTGTGCGTAGCCTGTTAGCCTTTTGGAGCGTCGTTTGTAACAAGTTCCGAAGGTCGGCATCCAGGAGAACGAGGGGATTTTCGTCCGTCCCAACGACCACCACAGATCAGTTGAAAGACGCTCACCAAAGCTGACGCAAAACTCAACACCGACGCAACCCATTGCCTGGTCGCAGCCCTGTCGTTTCTGACCACCTTTCCACCCTGGTCACCTCCTGCGCCAATAGCAACCGCTGTTCTCGAAAAGCCGGATTTCTCTCCGTGTAAATGTCCTTCACCACCTGCATGTTGGCCAAGTGTTCTGCGAGGCCCCTACTGAGCCATGGCTTGAGGGGCCAACTCGCTGGATCCACTGTCCGGGCCGGTCGGAGATTTTCGGCAACAGCCACTCGGCGAAGCGGTCCCCATACTGACGGCCCTCAAGGTTCAACCTCTGCTTCGCAAAAAGGTTGGAATGGTACGTCAGTTTGGGCGGTCGCTTTGGCCGCCGGGACTGTTGGGTGGGGTCTCGCCAGTTCAAAGAAGGAGACCTCTGTCGGTGCTGGTCTTCTTCCTTTCGGTGGAGGGTTGCTCTCTCTTGGTGGCCAAGATGGCCCTGTGGAATACGCGAGCACCGTCGAGTTGGAACGGGTGAGTTTCGTGGCCATGATCCAATAAAGACAGAAATACTGAACCTTCTCTCAGGCCCTGAAGGAAATCCGACAAGAGCTGGGTGAAGAGGACATTATCTCAACGGATCCAGACGACTTACACGCACATGGATATTCCGAGTGGTCATCAACCAACCCCGACAATCTCCCAGTAGCTGTTGCGTATCCTCGGTCGACAGAGCAGGTTTCGACCATTGCACGTATTTGCTTCAAGTACAGCATTCCCATCATTCCCTATTCCGGCGGATCCAGCTTGGAAGGAAACTTCTCGGCCCCTTACGGGGGTATCAGCGTCGACTTCGCCTTTATGGACCAAATTCTCCACTTCAACAAGGATGACATGGACATCGTTGTCCAGCCTAGTATCGGATGGCAGGACCTCAACGAGAAGCTAGCGAAAATGGAGAGTGGCCTCTTCTTTCCCATTGACCCTGGTAAGAAAGACTCGATAACATGCTCTTGATAAAGCGGACCCGATGGCTAACCGGTGACAAAGGCCCGAGTGCGAAGATTGGCGGAATGATTGGCACAAATTGCTCAGGAACTAATGCGGTTAGGTACGGAACTATGAAGGACTGGGTGATCAACCTCACTGTCGTCCTGGCCGATGGCACTGTAGTCAAGACTCGAAGACGACCCAGGAAATCTTCTGCGGGTTACAACCTCAACAGTCTATTTGTCGGATCGGAAGGAACCCTGGGTTTGGTAACTGAGGGTGAGCCTCTCTGTCCTGTCGAGTGCATTTCCTTGAGCGATTTGCGACAACTTGGAGCCAGTTTGAGTGATGCTAATTTTATCCCAGCAACCCTCAAGCTCACTGTCGTGCCAGAAGACTTCTCTGTTGCGGTTGTGACGTTCCCCTCCATCAGAGATGCTGCTGCCGCCGCAGCCGAGGTGATGCGTAATGGTATCCCAGTAGCGGCCATGGAAATCATGGACGAGGTCCAGATGAAAGTAGTTAACCTCGGCGGTGCGACGGCGCCTCGAGTGTGGCAAGAGCTCCCAACGCTATTCTTCAAGTTCTCAGGCACCAAGGCTGGCGTCAAGGAGAACATTGGTCTCGTCCAGAAGATTACTAAGAACCACAAGGGTGGGAAGTTCGAGTTTGCCAAAGACGCACGGGAGCAAAAGCTGTTGTGGTCTGCCCGAAAGGAATCTCTGTGGTCGATGCTGGCGCTGCGAAAGGATGGAGAGGAAGTCTGTGAGTGGTTCCGGATTAACGCTAGTTGTGAGAAATCGGAATGCTAACACTGCGCAGGGAGTACGGATGTTGCAGTCCCCTTCAGCCGATTGGCCGATCTCATTGAGATCAGCAAAAAGGAAATGGATGACATGGGACTCTTTGCCAGTATTCTGGGCCACATTGGCGATGGCAACTTCCACGAGAGCATCATTTACAACCGAACGATACCCGAGGAAAGGGAAAAAGTCGAGAAGTGTGTCAAGAACATGGTGAAGCGCGCCATCGAGATGGAGGGCACTTGTACCGGGGAGCACTCGATCGGTTGGGGCAAGAAAGAGTCGCTTCTCCTCGAGGTTGGTCCAGACACAGTTGACGTGATGCGGTCGATTAAGCGTGCCCTTGATCCCAAGTGGATCATGAACCCCGGCAAGATCATGGACATTCCCGAGGGATCTAGAACGAACTGACATAGCCGGCTGGTAATCATGGAGTTGTGTTCATGTCCGGTGATGGGGCTGCAAGGGGGTAGGACAAGAGGGCGTACATCGTCCATGACGGCTGCTCTGACTTCGGCCTCGGTAGAGGAGGGTCAGGCATGCCGATCGTGCATGGCATACTTGCAAGGCTCTTGGGCCCATCTAAGAGCAGACGCAACGTGAAGCATGGGATGACAAAAGTTTGGCGGCCATCTGCTTTGGTTCCGTTTGCGTTTCGTTTAATACATTCTATCGCATCTCGTTGAACTGTATTGACGTTAACTTGCTTCGATCTTTGGTAAAGTACTTGTCCATGCTGAAGTGGCCTATGGTGACGCCACGGAGGGACCCGTGGCGAGATTGAGTCATTGCCTCCAACGTTCAATAGCATGTCAAGATTTCGGGAAAACCACGCACATAGGAGATGACAAAATGCTGCGGAATTCGGCATTTCGTGTGTTCTGACAGCGCGGTCAGGCGAAGCAAACGACCAACGAGGTTGCTTCGGGTAGTTGCATCTTCTTTCCGATGTTGTCTCCTTGAATTTTCCGGGCAGGAGCGGCTTGGTTATCTCTTCCTCAGCTTCATTACATCACGTCTAATCAAAGAAGAAGGAGCCGCACCGTTCCTGTTTCCTTCTATTTCAAGTTTGCCGGGTCCTTCCAATCTTCCAACCCCAGTATTTAAAATATCCCTTGACGCTGCAAGATAAAGGCCATGAGCCTTCCCTCCGTCTTAGTCTCAGTTCATCTACCCTACCTTGCTTCTAAATCTCACCGACTGCAAGCAGTTCTCCCTCGCCCCTCCAGCAATCTACTCCGTCTTATTTGACCTCCCAGAAGACATAGGCAAAACGACAAACAGGGCAGTGACATTTACAGGAGATATGCCGCTTACCGCAACTACACAATCATATCCTTGACATAAGTATACCTGCCTAGCAAACTCCTTTCAAGCCCTTTCTACTTCTCATAATCTATCATACATGACTTCCGGATCGAAGTGGTCCATCAACAAAGCCTTCCTTTTCAAGGACAACAAACAGGCGGTGGTCAGCAAACGTCGCCCATGAATATCACTAATGACCAGTGCCGATTCAAGAGGGACTTATCCGAGGTGAGAAACTTTTCTTCCTCTTCTTCTTTCAGTTGCCCTTCCGCGGCTGCTCGAGATCCAGGCTTCGTTCAGAGTTACAGATTGAACTAAGAGTTCTTCATCTTTCGTGCGCCACCACCTTCCCGCCCAGCTTAAGGCACCTTCCCCTACCTATGTTCCTCGAAATCCCATGGCTTTTTCGAGGTTGAACCCCCCCCCCCCAAAACTTTTTTGCTCACCTTACCTACAATACCGAGTCCCGCACCCTCGTTCTTACGCCCCCAAGTATCGTGCGACTTCCGGTGTCTCTTTACGTATTGACCTTGATATCACTGAATGACATCGCTTTCAGCATCAACTCCCCATTATGGAGGTTGAGCAGCCCCAACAGCCCAGACCATTGGAGCCGCGAGAGCGACCAGAGTCATGGAGAACATGGCCAGAGATCACGCTCAAGATCTACAATCTTCCCACGGCCGTCACTCTGGCGGAGCTCTACGGTTCTCTCGCGCGCTATGGCAACATTACGCTGCTTGAACTTGGCGGCCGCCGGCAAGGAAAGAGCGATGGATTCGGAAAGGTCAGATTCGAGCCCGTCCCTGAGACCAACTTCTGGTCTTCAAAGCCACACGCCGTCAAGTTTGGGTCGGGGAAGAATGCCCAAGTAGCGCAAACTAGAGTTCAAATATTTCTGAAGGCCCATGAGAATTTCCCGGGAAAGGTTCGCAGTCCTGCTAATCCAGAGATCTGGTTGGACGCCAGGTTGAGGCTCAGGGCCGATCGACTGGATTTCGGAGTACGCCTCCAAGATACTGAAATGATAGGGCTGAGGTCTATGACCGACAACATTCGGGTCGAGGTGAGCTTGATCAAAAAAAACATCATCATGATGTTCGATACGCCACGAGAAAATCGAGTCAGAAAAAGCAAAGAGAAAGACGACGACGGCTACAACAGTTACGATGAAGACGATACAATCCACCACCACAAATGCACCATTGATTTCGCCCGGCTCACCGAGATATATCACGTCGACGAAGGGGCCGCATCGGCTTTGATTATACCCCTTGAGCTTCCCCCAATATTTTGGACCAAGAAGGACAGGGAGAAAAGATTCAACATGACGGCAGGAAGAAACGTGTGGAACTCTGCAGATTTATGGGCACGGAGAAGTGTCGTTCTCGACGATCACATGCTGCCCAAGCAGTTTCCGGTGACTTTGCTAGGAGAGTACATTGATCCCGGCTATATCAACAACGGTCGATGGACCACACTCAGACTCATCATTCAGAAAGAAGGAAACCCCGTGGAAAAGGTGCTGGAGGCGCTGCATACACACAACGTCACCACCATAGCCGCAGAGTCTTTCCGGTCCGCCCCTCCCCGACCGGCCCTGCTCAGAACGCTCTTCCAGAATTCGGTCGTCAACACTGACTCTCTAGCTAGCCTGTCGCTACTCTCTCTGAACTCAAGCTTGGAGGCCCCGACCCTGAATTGGGAAGTTCACTATCAATTGGAAGTCTGCATCTCCCGCGGAATCATTTCCGAGTATTCTCTTACAAGCAAATTCCTGGAGCGATTGAACGCCCTGGACAAGGACCGAGCAAAGTGGATTCTCGAGTACTTTGTAGACAAGGAAATCAAGGTGTGGGATCCGATGAACATCTTCAAAGACGAGGAAGCGGCATTCTACTTTCCCAACCCCAGCCTGCCTCATTACTGCACGACGATTCGGAAGGTTGTTGTTACTCCCTCGACCATGCATTTCAGCTCACCCAGTGTCGAATCTTCGAACCGGGTTCTTCGAAGATACAGTACCTACCAGGACCGCTTTCTTCGAGTTCAGTTCACCGATGAGCTCTACAAAGGTAAAATATTCAGCGATGCTGGCGAAGAGCTATTCAATCGGATTTATTGGACGTTGCGCAACGGTATCAAGATTGGCAATCGACATTACGAGTTTCTGGCATTCGGAAATTCTCAGATCCGTGAAAGCGCCGTTTACTTTTTCTGTCCTACAGATCACCTCTCCTGCGACCAGATTCGTGACTGGATGGGCCACTTCACTCACATCAAGAACGTCGCCAAATACGCCGCGCGAATCGGCCAATGCTTCTCTACCACGAGGGAAATCCGAGGAGTCACTGTTCCGAAGATCGTGCCCATAGAAGATATTGAACGAAACGGGCATTGTTTCAGCGACGGCATCGGCATAATTTCTAAAGTGCTTGCACAGATCGTCCTACACGAGATCGGTCAAGATGCGGTTGGGGATCCGTCAGCCTTTCAGTTTCGCATGGGCGGATGCAAAGGCATGCTCGCCGTTTGGGACCACGCAAAAGGTCTTGAAGTACATATTAGAAAATCTCAAGAAAAGTTCAAAGCTCAGTTCAACGGCCTCGAAATCGTCAAGCTTGCGCAATATTCAGTTGCCACTCTGAACCGGCAGACGATCATTATCCTCACAGCCCTGGGGGTTCAGGAGGAAGTTTTTGTGAGACTCGCGAAGCGGCAAATCAGAAACTACCAGGAGGCAATGAACAACCGGGTCGCGGCTGCAAGTCTGCTAGGGCAATACATCGACGAAAACTTGACGTCTCTGACGATCAAGGACCTGGTCTGCTGGGGCTTCATGGATGCCGAGATCCAGGAGCCATTTGTGCTGACCATATTAGATCTTTGGAGGATATGGTCTATGAAACTGCTCAAGGAAAAAGCCCGTATTGTCATCGAACAGAGCGCCTTCCTTCTAGGTTGTCTCGACGAAACAAAAACTTTGCGAGGTCACTCGAAAGCTACCGAGGGCAAAGCTACTAGAGACATCAAAGACCTTCCCCAGGTCTTTCTTCAAATTCCAAATCCCAACGATGGACAATACTACTGTGTCACAGGGGTGTGCGCCATTGGGCGCAACCCGTCACTTCATCCGGGCGATATCCGAGTTGTGGAGGCAGTGGATGTTCCTCAACTACGCCACCTCAAAGATGTCGTGGTATTCCCCAGCCTCGGCGATCAGGACGTTCCAAGCATGCTATCAGGAGGAGATCTGGACGGTGATGATTTCTTTGTGATCTGGAACCCAGATCTGATCCCCAAGAAGTGGCATCACCCGCCGATGAGATACATGCAGCCGAAGCCTCCAGTTCTGAAGCGCGATGTCAAAGTGTCGGACCTTAGGACCTTCTTCGTTCGATACATGCAGAATGACTGCCTGGCACAGATTGCCCATGGACATCTTGCCCACGCCGATCGCTCCAAGCGTGGAGCCCTCGATCCAAAATGTGAGTTTGCCTTGGACAGTAGTGCGTGGTGTTTGCTAAGAAAAAGCATATAGGCTTGGAGCTGGCGGAGCTTCACTCGAAAGCCGTCGACTATGTCAAGACTGGCGATCCGGCCAAGTATCCAGACAGACTGCGCCCTCGAGAATGGCCTCATTTCCTGGGCAACAGAAGGAGCACCTACCATTCCCCAACCGCACTCGGAAAGATCTACGACATGGTTCAAGAGCAACCACTCAGTCCCCTCTACAAGACGAATTTCGACAAGAGAGTCTTGAGTCGTTTCACTCTGACAGACGAAATCATCGAGAAGGTTGGCAGAGTCAAAGATCAATATGACACAGCTATGCGGCGTCTCATGAGTCAGCGCGATGTGCGAACCGAGTTCGAGGCCTGGACTGGCTTCTTACTAACGCGACCACGCGTGGGCAGCGATTATAAACAGCAAGAGACAGTTGGCAGGGAATCAGCCGCGCTGAAGCAGCGGTTTCGCGAACTTTGCTACAAAGAGGCTGGCGGCAGGGACTTTGACCAAATCGCCCCGTTCGTGGCTGCCATGTATAAAGTGACTGAGAACGAGGTCAATGCTGCGCTTGCAGGGGAGTACGAAGACGAGGAGCACAAGCGGCAGTCGATGCCACTGATCAGCTTCCCCTGGATCTTTCACTGGATCATGGGAAGAATCGCCACCGGACACATCAAGAAGCCGACTATCAATCCCGAGGCTCAGTCTACGACGAAGAAATCGTATATAATTCGTCGCACCGAAGGAGACATGGAAGGGCAGGAGACACATCTTGACGACGGGCGAGTGGTACACCGGGGCGACTTGTTGGAGGTGTTTGAGAGGCCCGTGGAGAACGAAGCGGACGGGGTCTCACAGTCGTCTGGGAGTGGCAAGATTATTGGTGGAGAGGAGGTTCACGTTGAGGCGGAAGAGAGTGCCATGGATGCCATGGACCGGCTGATGGGTTTCTGATGAGCAGCGCCATGGGCTGTTCGGCCAGTGAGGCGCGAGAACAGGAGCTTTTTCGGCTGCGACAGGGGCGTTCGACAGGTCATTCCGACGAAGGAAGCCATTAGATCATAGAGACTGACACGAGCGACAAGGGAAGTAGTTGTTTTTTTTCTTGGTTGGGTATGGATGATGCCACGACTCATCAGATAGCCCTTTCTCCAGCCAAAAATGAAAACTCACAGTATGATGGACCGAATTTGAGTTGTAGATGATATCTTTTCTGCAAACCCTATGATGTGACTTCCAGGACGCCGTTCAATGTCACCGGTAGATCACTGGGCCAGATTGATTGGGGGAGTGACCGTCATATTGGACTGTCGCGGAAAGTAAGTACATCCGGATCCAAGGGGAAACGCTGGGAAGGGGGTAAAGGGTGGACGGCCTTGTTTCCCCGGTGCGCCCGGGGGACCCGGAAGGTAACCGGGGGGAGAGGGAAGGGGGAGGGTGAAGTCTGAGGTGTAAAGAGAGAGAGAGAGAGAGAGGTGAGAAGGGGGAGGGGGCGGGATGAGGCTCGACGACGAAGGCGTGACGGCATGGGGGCCGACGCCCATACCGGGATGTTGTATGTCTGCATACTCCCCCCAATCCAGATCCAAAAGGAACGCTCGAGATGGTTCCGGGAGAGGCGGGAGAAACCCGAAGAGTGAAGTCTAAGGCAGGGCCGTTCGTCAGGCGGCTCTTGCCGGATCATACAAGAATTTCACCCCCGCTCCCCTCCCCCCCTTGGTTCGAGTATCTCGAGTCCCAAGGAAGAAAGTTTTTTCATGATATGTTTTTTACGGGGGGGGGGTTTCACTTGGCACGCGCGAGGCAAAGGGCGGATCTTGACATCNTGTTCGATGGCCGGATGCAGTATGTGATTCATCGCGATCTCTAAATCCCACCCTTTTCCCATATCAAACTTTCTTTGGGCCCCGTGCGCGTCCCGCGGGTCTGACCCGTCCTTCATCCAGATGTGATCTGATGGAAACCAAATCACCTCATCGTCCGATCGGACGGCAGGCCCGGATCGGGCACGGCATGCATACGACGAGATCACGCCTCCGGTTTAGGCCAATTCTTGATATCCGGTTCCTGCTATGGGATCACCACTGTACGATCCGATGAAACACGGCGGGGCGTAACAGGAGGGAAAATATGACCGATCACCATGAAGACGATGCTCGCTGTGCTACGGATTGTGAGTTTTGGCCATCAGGTCTGCAGTATAGGGCCAAGGCCGGTGGGAGTAGCAGACGGGGGGGAGGGTCCCAGATAGATGGATGAAATCGTGCAGGGCTTTTCTGCGCGTCCGAGCGGGCAGCGGACGAGAAGTGGGATAAGGAAAAAGATTGGGGGGAGGAGGAGGAGGAGGAGGAGGAGGAGGAAGGGGGTNCATCGTCCGTTTGCTAGTTTTGCGTTTGGTGGTTGAATTCGCGACCCCATCTTAGTTTTTTCCCCCACTCCTCTTTCGTTTTATTTCCTTACGCAGAGATCCGTCCTCAGCACCCACTTCTCACCGGCGGTGACCTCCCGCCCCTCGTGCTGTTGATAAGTGGAACATGTGTCAGTCTGCGAACCTCTGTTTTTCCGGGAAAGGTAGGTGGGTAGGTGACAAATAAAGGAGGCAAAGTGGGAGGGGTTCGGCATGCAGAGTTGGGTGGTTGGGGGCAGGCAGGGAGGGAGGGCAAATAGAGAGGCCGCAGTTGTGGCCGAGGCTGGCCTACTCCTCGCGCCACCAAAAGCAATGAGGATGGGTACATTGAGGATATGCCAGCTTGGGATGTGCCGCAGTGGCAACGGTCGCGGTTGTAAGAGTATAGTTGTGCCATGGTCGTGATTTGTGATCAGGGGAGAACACGAAGAAGTCTCCAGGGCGTCGTGTTCGCGAGAAGAAAGAAAGTCCCAAACTTACCAGCATACAATCGTCGCCATGCTTGTGTAGGAGGAGCATGCCTGTTTCGAGGGCGACGGGGATCTCCTCCTTGGCGGAGCGACGGTCGTTGGGGAAAAAGACGGTCTCGCCGCCGACACAGCCCTCGGCGGAGGAGGTGAGGTAGAGCAAAAGCGTCCAAGTTGTCTTACACGTGACCGGCCCGGATGAGGGGTCGAGACTCAGGAGCACATTGTTGGAATCGTCGTCTATGTGGGGGTTGAGAGGTCCGAGGGGTTAGCCAGGTCGATCTTGACGATGAGAAGAACACCTGCATGGAAGACAGGAGAGATGCAGAAGAAGCGTAGAGACAAAGCTAAGTTGCGTAAAAGGGACGATCGAGCGCTGGCTGCAAAACAACGAGGCACCCCCCAGTGTGTTCGTGCATGTTTTGTCCATCTAGAGAGCGAGATGCGAAATGGCGAGGGGTTCGTTGAATCGGTCTTGCAGGCTCCCAAGCTCAATCGTACACCTGACCCGATGGGATAACGCCATTGAGAGGATCGGTATGGAACGATGAACAGGGTTTTGGCTGGTCGTACAGATCGATGGGTTCTCAGGTGCTTGGACGAGAGTCCTTTGGTGACGAAAAAGATGTGATCAAAGCGGACTGAACGGAGAGGGGTAGATATCATATATCAAATGTGACCATCGTATGGTAAAAAAGATCGATGGTCCAGACACTCGCTGTGGGGCCAATCTCCTCCTCAGACACAACAGAAATAGTGGGTGGACCACCTGCGGTCCCAATAGGTCTCATGCAGCGCTGCAAGCCATGATCATCTGTGTGAACATTCGTTCATGGTTTTGATGAGATTGAGACATGCATGGTTTGGAAACCGCTCCGATTCCAATGATCGTAGGAACCGCAGGAATGGGTCGAAGGATGATCGTGGTAAAGGGGGGAGAAAACATATGAACCGAGCGCTGAAATGCTGAAGCGATTCGCGAGCATCGTAGCTGCTTGAAGAAGATGATGTACTTGTGACTCTTCTCACGTTTTGACCTAGCACCGCGAGTTCGGAACAGCCGGCGCAAGGCACCACTTGGTGAGGTCTCACCCGGGTCGACGATATGACGGACAACATGGCATGCCTCTATCCCCTTGGGATCTCTCAACCAGAGTCTTTGGCGCCATGATTATAGGTGTGCGGCTTACTCAAAGCTGCACGTCGCCAGAGGGGAATTGAGATGCAAACCCTCAGCTACTTGTCCTGATCTTTTGCAGCAGTAGGACGCTGGCCCATGCTCCGTAGACTGACTATTCATCGCCCGCGGCGTATGTGGCGCTTTATGACAGGTCAATGGCTTGGCTAGAGACTTACAATGTGCGTCAAAATACTGGCCCTTGGTATAGCGATAGATACGAATGTTGGGGTTCAGACCGACAACTTCACCACCCCTAGCACGGATGATCCTTGTTAGAAAGTCTCAAGGCAATCCCGCAGCAAGGGAATTTTGAGGCAGATTGGTTTCTTCTGTGGTGTGGGTTTCATGTTTGTTGTAGCTGTTTTTGGACGAGTTCTGGTTTGGTTGAGCGCGTACACTGGCGGATCCAGCCGGAAGCGCGTGGGAGTGTTGCTGAGGGCAAGGGTTCTGGGGAGGGCAGGCGGGGAGGGACAAGGGGAGAAGTAGGTAAGTGAGCTCACCATAAACCCTGAAGATCTTCTCGAGCCACCAGCAATTTGCGCAACCCGGTCTCGGTCCAAAGGCGCTGAGAAAAGACGGCATCCTCCACTTGAAAACGGTCGTTTACTCTAACCGCTTCTCCCCGCTTGGGTCTACCGGGGGTGGTGACCAGCGGGAGACCTCTCAAGAAGGTGACATAGGAATTGCAGAGAGACTTTGGCCAGAAGTTGCGGATCAAGACGACCTTGTCAGGGCACGACGGGAGTTGTTCGGGGACGTAATCCGTGACTGGCAGCGGTGGCTTGAATTGGGGCCAAGCAGGGGGCGGGATGCCGGAACTCGAAGCAGTTGTTGATCTTGCGTTGCTGGTACCGGCCTTTGCCTTCCCATTGTTGCCGCTCTTCGGTTTGCCCATGACGGATCACTGCTGTGTCGTAAGAATGAAACGTGGTCCGGGAAAAACGATGTGCAGTCGACAAATAAAAAATGTGTGTGGCGTCGGGTTCTCGGCGATTGTCTGGGACAGGCGACTGAGGCTCCTGTTGGTATGTTATGAGGCGGCGTGGTCCAGGAGGGGTGAATGCCAGAGCCGGTGCAGCGGTCCCAGGCAGAAACGTGAAGCAGGGGTCGTTCGGCTGGAGCATCCAGGGATAATCGGTAGCTTGATCCTAGTCAGCACGGGACAGTAAAACGGCGTCCGCTGCTGATGGTGGTGTGTTGTCAGGTCGCTTTTTAGGGCCCGAACGATCGTTCCACGTGAGAAACGGCGTGGACGAGGTGGGATGCAGGTGATTGATGTGAGAAGCGATTTACTGGCTAGTGCGCTCTCCGATAGGTGACATTGCCCCCGGGATGGAGGGACATGAGATAATCGTGCAAGAATGAATGGAGAATTTGAGTTTGTGTGTGCGGTAGAAGCAGATTTGGGTATGATCGGAAGAGACCAAGTGGGTGACGGAGAGGAGTACATCACGCAGCATGGAAGTGGATTCTCATGATGCAGACAGCCAGCCTTGTGCGGATGTACTGTTTCCCGAATACAGTGTGCACTGTGCTGGATTGGCTTGTGTCATCCCAGGAAGCCGCACCCTACCCGACCACAGCCGCTCGTCTCAGAGCCCCGCGGGCCCATATAAAGGTGGAGACGATCTCCGGGGGTCCGGGGCACACATCGCCGGGACCAGGGCCAGCCACGCTAAGATTGGGTCTCGCTCGATCTTGACAATCGCTTTGGCTCCTCCACTATTTCCTCCCTACCTTGTGTTCTACTTGTTATCATATCTCATCAGCCAGCCTCGTCTTGCATCCATTACTATCTCTGAAAACTGACAATTGACAAAGCTTGCAGTGCAGTCTCTCACTGCTCTGATCACCTGCTGCTGTATCTTTAGTAAGTGCAAAAAATCCTTAACGCACTCTGTAACGCACTCTGTCAGATCTCGCAGGACCCGCATGTCCTGGATTGATCACACTACGTAAGATCTGAATTGGCAGCAAGCGTGGTGTACTCGTAAGAAAAAAACAACGACTCAGATGCGGCCCACCCCATCACCCTTTCCCCTCCATTGGTATACAGTCTGTGCGCTGGTATTCCGCCAGATTTGGCGCTGCGTTCTCATGAGTGGTCGCGATGACTGAGAATCACACAGGCGAGGCCATTGTGGTTGTCTGCACTGTGGTAGAGCAGTCTTCTGTTCAGGGACCCAAGAAAGTCATGACGTTCAGCAGACTTTCGGCAACGCGGTTGCTCCCGCGATTTGCGAAACAAGAGGGTCCAACTATACTATCTACGTCCATCCGTTTTCGGGCATGGACCACTCAGTGAGTCGTCCGCTGCCAAGCGAGGACGGCCAATGTTGACAGCATGCCATGTCGTCGCCCCAGAAGAAAGATGGCATTGTTCCACCAGGTCGATCTCCAACAAGACGCAACCCAATCGATGACCCAAAGATATGGTAGCGCAACCCGTGGGCCATGGCTCACATGGGGCAGGAGTCTCGGTAAACTCGCGCCTCGGCGATCGCAGGTACGGCATGCATACCATCCTGCGGCACCTTGAGGAATCTTTTTCTGGCAGTTAAAATGCCTCAGCTGCTGGGTCTTTTGGTACTATGTAATGAAGGAAAGTCTGGCGTGGCGGGCGTCATGTCAGGCCAGCTCCTTCGTGACTATTGCCTTTCTGGGCTTCAGCACTCGATCTCTTGAGAAAGTGATTTATGACATGACCGCAGGGTGCAAGCCAGGCAGGGTACACAGGTACTGTACAACAGCTACTACTACGCATCAAACTCCTGCTTCCTTGGTTGTTTCGCATCGTCAGATCTCAATCTGTCGCCTAAACTCTGCAGAGAAAAGGTCATCCTTGAACAGGTAGCACAGCAGAAAATTCTTTCTGCTGCGTCAAACTGCACATGGGGTCCGGAGGGTTGCAGCAATGACGAAGCAGTATCGAGATCTGTTCTGTTCCTGATCATGAAGATGATGAACACAATGAACTTGTGATAAGATTTGGTTCGTGTGTGTGTAAGACATTTCCAAGCCCAAACTAGAACTCGTCAGTAACTGTGAACCAACGCATGTCTTCGTCCGACCCGACTGTGGCTTCGCTTGTCTCGCAACAGTTGTCGAACCAAGTGCCTGAACGTCGGGACGGCACTCTCTTCAACCAAGCCTTGTCCAAAATGGACATGGTTTGTCGCAGTCTCCACAAGTGACGCCCGACAACGTCTGGACCTTCCTAATGATGCTTTTTTGCGATGCATCTCACCTTGCGACTCCCCTCACCATCGAGTTGCCATGAAGTAATTGCGCCGCTCCATCCACCTCCACCCTGTGACCAACCCTATGATGATGGTGCATTGTGACCAGACCCGGAATTTTGATCATTTTACCCATCTAAGAATTGACACGCCTGCTGGTCGTCGTTCGGACCGTGGCCAACCTTCTCGAGCACCATGACCTCTGTCCCTTCACCATCTCGTCATTATCGCCTTCTTCCAGCATGATGCATCACTCTGTTTGTTTCCCTTATCCTGGCGACCGTCTTTGCCTAAAGGGAAAAAAAAAAACCCCTCGCTGGGAAAAGTTGCTTCTCCTCAACTTTTCGATGCGAGGGGGCAGCATGCATTCATAGATGTTGTCCTTGGTGTTGATGGTAACAGAGCGTTGACGGTACTGATAACATTTGTCGGAGTAAAAACCCGAACTCAGTGAGCCGTGCATTCCCAGAGCATCACCGTGAGCGAATGAAGATTTTTAAAGGCTTGCCCGCTTAGACTGGATGCAATTCAAGCAAAGCAGGTTGTACGTGCGTTGCAGGACCCAGTAGCTTGGTGCGATGTATGCCAGAGAAAACCGTGGGTAAATCGTTCCAGCAGTGTCAGTGACGATCTAGTAATCAAGATCTCGGACAATCGATCGTTGCCGAGACAAGAGTGTCTTTCGGTCTTGTCACTGGGTCGTAAGTCTGACGTTGGCGAATGGTGCGTTGGCGGAGTTAATTAATCCTGAAGTCGGTGGTCCGCGAGGCGTTGATGGCGTTTGTGAGTCTCCATGTAATAAGTGAGAAGCGAGGTTTGATCAGTCATATTTGCTGGTCTCGCCCATCGGGCGTGCTGCTCCGATTCCAAGTGGACGGGGTGTCGAGATGGCGGGACCTGAGCAAATTGCCAGATGCAGCCGCTAGAGGAGGTGCAGGCCTCCGGGGAAAGGCATCCGATCAACAGGCTGGCATGTCACTCGCAGGTTATGTCTATCGATGGCGGCAGCCGTTGCAAGGACGACTGTCATCTCAAGACGAGGAGGCAGGCTGGATGTGTGTTGCGGAGGATGTTGATTGGCCTTCGGCCCGTGGGGGAGGGGAGGTGTGCCATTGCCCGACAAGGGGCCTTTGGTGCATTTATCTTGCACTATTTTGGTGCCGTGATTGCTCGCATATCATCTGCAGACATGACAACGGATGGCTCCCGCGGACGCAATTTCAGGATTCCGGTCCTTCGCCTCGCAGATGAATCTCAGTTGCAGGCGTGGCTTGGTACCTGCAATCTTGATGTGGCATGACAACTGGGGCTACCAAAACAGAGCCACCTTGACCGAGTGCAATGATGTATTCTCTAAAGCAGGTGAGGTGAAGCTGTGTGGTGGTGGTTGTGGGCCAGCATGCATTTCGTCCGTAGCATGCAGTGCAGTAGCATTCGACCGGCGTGTAAGTTGCGAGATTTGCCCTCATCATACCTACCTGTACGAAAACCTTGACGCAATAGTAAATTGAGGTCGCGACCGTTGTATGTTGTCATCGGAAGCGCACTGAAAAGAAATAAAATAAAAAAGGACAAAAGAACCATTGGCGAAGCGATACGAGAGTGAGCGTTCAAAGTAAACAATCGATCAGGTTACGTAGGTCTCGTTTGTACGCTTGTGTGACGGCTCTTCTCCAATCTAGTCTCCCGGAGAAGTCGGATAAATGTCTGGTGAATTTAGCGCATGAGTGGGGGGGGGCTCTGGACTTCTTGTTGTGAGAGGAAAGCGTTTATGCGTGTAAGAAGGATGTTTAAGCGGCACTGTTTTATTGCATGACCGGGTGACGCCAAGCTGGGGTAGGCTTTTATCAGCGAAAACATAGCAGGGAGACAGATAGTAGGCCTCCGGCTAAAATTAGCGGCGGGAACTTCCTTTCCCCGACTTCTCAATTCATAGGAGCTCCTGTCGAAGCTCCGCTTTGCGTCCCCCAGTACCCAGCACCCAGCACCACGCGCGAACACGCTCAACCGGTCGCGGCTCACGGGACCCTCCATCGAATCTTGGTCAATTGGACCAACCCTTGCCTCTCCAAGCCTGGTAAGTACTCTTGAACAAGCAAGCCACTGTGGATGCCATGTCTAACAACTGAGGCGATCAGGGCGGAACAACTCAATGCTCGCGCAACGCTTGCCACCAGCCATGGCTCAGGACAACGAGTCGTCGTCGGACCCTCGGCCAGCCAGGTCGCAACCTCAGCCAACATCCTCGCTCTTTCCCTCGTCGAGGGTCACCAAGCAGCTCGGTCTCTTCTTCGCCGGCGCTGGCTTCTTGCTCTTTTCTACCATGGTCACGCGACGTGCTGTGGTCCGGAAACAAATCGCCGCGTTTCCCAAATTTTATCAGCCCAGTCATTACCAGGCCGGCAAGCAGGGAAACCCCGAGGGATCCATGATCGCCCTCGAGGCCCTGAATCTGGCCACTTTGAACGTCGTCAGCTTCGCCATGATGATGACTGGTGGCGTTTCCTTCGCCTTCGATATCTCGTCAGTCGACGACTTGAGGGCCATGGCTCGGAGAAGCATCCACGGAGCAGCTGGTCAGACGGATGAAGCCGCAGAACGAGAGTTCGAAGAATGGGCTGCCAAAGTGTTGACACAATTCGGCAAGGCGCCTCCCGTAGGCGCAGAGAAATCTGAGAACAAGACTGAGGCCGAAACCAAGACGGGAAAGGAGGGACGATGAAGTGGCAACATCATTTAAACCAGATTCTCCTCTCTTCCCCTCGCGGATGCGGGTGATCACTAGGCAGGCCTCGCCAGAGATGCGGCTGACTCGTTCTCTACGCTACATGTACAAAATTGAAAATGACTACATCGCTTATAAGACATATCTCACTACGGACCGACTCAACATTTTGGCATGGCTGTGCCCCTATGTCTATCACACCTTGATGTTCAACGAAGTCAATGGCTTTTATGAGGGAAGCGAGACCGGAGCGACTCGGTATCAGAATGACGAAGCCACGAAAACTGCCTTGTCTGTATCGGTTTCAGCCCGTTGCGATGAGGCGATGTGGACATCAACACGCCCTGCCCCATCGAGCATCAGGGTCCTGTATCGCGACGTCCTGGCGTTACGGATCGATCACCAGGCTGTCTTAGCAGCCTCGAAAGCTCGGTGTGTGGGCTGCGTACTCTCGATAAGTTCATCAGATATGGTGTACTGGGCTTTCAGCCGCTGTTACCTTATGAATCTGGCGGGGTTGTCGTTAGCAAAGGAGGCACTCCGCGTTCGTGCGGGCAGGGTTGCGGTCCGGCGTGTTCAATAGCCAATGACGTGTCTCGCCCTATCAGTTCTCAGAATCTTCTTTCCCATGTTTACGTCCTTTCTTTTGGAAAGGTCTCTACCTGCACCGGGTGGCTATACGCTACACCTCGCTGTTGCAAATACCTGGTTCAATTCTCGACGGCGTCAATGGCGTCAAATAGGTTCAGCGTTTGACACAGATGACGCTTATTCTTTTCCCGAGACGGTTGACTCGAAGCTCTTTCTTATGTTGACTGCCAGTGTTGATCCAGGAGGCCAACGGCAAGACAGGTGGATGATACGAGCTGGCCAAGGGCCATGCCCCCGTGCGTTGGGGCTGGGTACGCAAAAGAGGGCCGCCCGGCAGACGCAACTCGGAGCGAACGAGTCCTCTTTTTGGGGTGGAGAAAGGGTCCGAGACAACCCATGGCTTCGCAAACCCCGGTCATCCCGACATCCCCCGTCATTACCCCTGGTCCCTCTGATGGCAAGGCCTTGTACCTTACGGCCCTAGGTACCACCAGCAGATCGCCCTTTAGCGTCTCCTGGATTTTGACCGTCCACGCCCACGCCCACGCCCATACTTTCTACGTCCGCAAGAGCTGAGAGGGTGTCGACAAGGATCGAACACGCACTCATACATGCGGATGCGCAATGAGGCTTCCGCTGCAGCTACACTTTGTGACCCTTGCTCTGGGTATCGGACCCGAATCGAATGCCAAGTCGCATCTAGTTCCTTGAGTTGCTGTGTGCAGTATGCGCTCTTGTTTCTCTCGTGTTTCGATTCATCTATATAAAAATTCCTCGTCCTCGTCTACCATCGAACCCTCTCATTCCTTCGTATCTCTCCAACCTACGTCTGTTCCTGCCTTTGTCTTTGCGAAAGAAACTCTTTAACTACGGTCAAAGTACAGCCCTGCCTCCACGCATCCTTCAACGTCAACTGTGTCAAGGCATGCTTCAGAGTAAAAGCCGTTAACCTCTCGGCGGCCTTGATCCTTGAGCGTGGCGGCTCATCCAATTTCACTCTTCGGAATGCTTCACGACTCTCTAATCTCCGTCAACCGAGCAGTCGACAGTATGTCGATATTTCCGACGAACTTTCCGCTTTCCAGTAGCAGCCACGCCAACATGCAGCCGGCCCACGGCACCCTGGTTCATGACGGACAGTCACTGGACGGCCAGGAGTATCGACGCGGAGATTCTGTGGCCATTGTCGACACCGGTGCAGATGAGAATCTTCGTGACACTGTTCAGATTCTCAACCTCCGAAGCAACCAGTACATACTCGTGCTTCTGAAAGCTGTGTGCTGGCTCCCCACTCACACCGAGCAAAGGTCAGGCACTACTTTCTTGCTCACCTTGTACGGCCCCAACCTGGATTTCCGGCATCCGGGTGCGGAGTTTCCTCACATGGGATACCGTGGCATTGCGACACTGTTCGGCTCCTCAATCTACGTTGGGCGTGAGGTCATCTTGGATGGCAACCCTTCGCGAGTGAATCTCGACCCCACTGAAAGGGTTTCCTTGTTTACGGCCCAATGGGATGCGCTATCAATCAGTACAGAGATGCAACAACCTGCGCTTACACCCTCTGCCTCTTCGTGTGCTTCGTCAAGAAGCCCGTCTGAAGCGGGGGACGACGTCCCTCAAGTCCGATTTTATCGTCGTCAAGGGCGACGGGACTCTGCAATTGAGATCCGCGACCCTGAATCTCCCGTTTACAAGTCTTCCGTCGGACAAAAAGTAAGCAACCATGATAGCTCTATCTTCATCGGGGGAGAGTGACAACGAACCAAGCTGACTGACCACCACTCAGTTAACTTCACCTAAACCTTATTTCAACCGCGCTGCATCATTTGCGACGAGACGCATTATCGAGGAGCCTAAGATTTTGCAACACGGAAATAACAGTGGCGCTTGGTCAGACTTGGGATCTGACGATGGTCTCGGTTTTGATGTTGATCCGTCTTTCAACTTCGACCCCACCTTGTCTGACAACCTCGATTTATGCTTCAAGGAGTCTCGCCTGGGCGACATGTTTACACAAAGTGACTTGCAAGTCAACTTCGTTTTCATGCCTCAACATGAAGGCGGAAATTACGCCCCTGCCCAACCAGAACAAGAACGACCGGGAGCTCACGCTCAAGAGCCCCTGTGGGCTGCTCCAGGGATGCAGGCAGGCCATGACAACACATGGAACACTATGCAGATGCCGCCGCAACCCGTTCCAGAGATGCGTCAGCAGCAATTACCTGACCCCCAACAGCATCAGCAACAGCCTCAAAGGTCGGTAGCTCAGCCAGAGTACTACGAGCAGTACCGCCTTGCGGATGATCACGGCAGCTCACAAGCTCACGCAAGGGCTTCCGGCCATCTATCCCAACAGGTTGAAGGTCCGAGTATGTACAGCAACCGGAGTGGATATTTACCGTCTCAGCAGCATCACGCAACGCCTTCTCATCCCATTCAGAACCTTCAAATGCAGCCTCGATTTGAGGAGCAGTCAGTCCGGCCGCCAGCTCCGAACGCTGCCGCGGCTTCATTCCCCACACCTCAGGAGGTTCACATCATACAGAGCAACCGCCCAGAGACTCGTCTGCCTTACTCGTTGCCGTCGAGCTCATATACCCCGGTGCAGGAAGGCAGCTTGCCTTCGACTATACACAGTCAGCAGCCTAGGCGAAGCCCACTCCCTGAAGACTCACGATCGTCTAGTGCGAGGGGCACGCCAGTCATGGCTCGGCGGTCGCAATTACAGCCTGTTTATACGTTCACGCCGACCGGAATGGTGAACGGTTTCCGTCAAAGCACGCAAGAACACATTGCTACTTTGGAGAGCCACTGTGAACAGCTACAGCAGAAGCAAGCCGCTGATGAGCAGCTTCAGGATGCTAAGCAGACGCTGCAAGCCGTTCGGCGAACCACCGATGAGTCGTTGAAGCTCCTTACACTGCTCCAACCGATTTCCGGCATCCCTTTCCAGGGAACGGAGAGAAGGCTACAATCTCTCACCGACCAGATTGTTACAGCGATGCAAAGCATGCTCCCCGATGCCTCTGAAAAGCCCGTCTCTCTTGAAGTGGGCACTCAAAAGGTGGACCAAAAGATACGGGCCCTTAAGGATTTCATCGAATACGTCGAGGGCGTTCACCCGGAGGTCGTGAAGCGCTCTGATGGGCCTGCCGCGACTGTCGGTACGACTGGGGAGCAGTCTCGCCCGGAGGGCAAGAAAGTTACACCCGCCGTGGCCGGCCGCGTGCCCTCAGCTCCTGCGTCTGTGTCTTCACATGTCGCACCAAATGACGAGTCCGACTCTTGCCGCTGGGTTGACGGTCAGGCTACACCGCCACCTGACCGAGCAGCCGCTGCCCAGAACCGAGATCACTCACGCATGTTGCACACAGCCAACGGCATTAGCCGTTCCCGTCCTATCAATGCCGCTCCAGACTTCTTCCCTCCTACGAGCTACAGTCAGCCTTCGTCACGGACTCACTCGCCAATGACCAACCACTCGGCGCCGACCGATCCTATTCAACCCGGCGTCCAAGTTTTCTTCCAACCACCTCTGCCGACCCCGGCCCAGCAATCCATCCCTTTGTCGGAGTTCAACCCGGCTATGCAGCCTCGACCCATGCAGCCCTATGCACCTCCGACTTCAATGGAGATGATGCGACCAATGCAGCCCGTTCAGAGCCTCCCCTCGCAGAATTACACCACTCAGCACGAGAACCCATTCGGCCTACGACCTCCTCAGCAGAATTGCATCTACCCCTCGAGCGGACCGGAAATGTCCCAGGCGGCATACGCCCCACGCTCTCCGGTTTCTTTCCACCCCGTCACTGGTCCTGCGCACCCGCGGTACTACCACGAAGCGAGGTCCAGCCTTCCGGAACGGCGGACTGTCCGCCAAGACCGCCCGGCTCCTTACTCTCTGAACTACCGAGACAACAGGCGACGCAGAGGAAGCCAATGATGTATGCCTGCGGACCCAGGCGTTGGGCTTCCTCTTGATTCTTACCTTTTCAACTCTTTTCTAATAAAACATGATTTCCAGTTTTTCAACACAAAAAAGCGAGCATTTCATATCCTCCTGCATCACTCTGGCGAGGCGTTCTCGGAGCAGTACGACCACCTTTGAGCTCCCAATGGCTGCTGGTACGCGGGGAACACTGAAATCCTACGCAGGATAGCCATTCTTAATTCCTAAGTTTTAAATGTTGAACCTGGCGAGGCCTCTTCTATTTTGTTTCTTGGTTTCTGGGTATGGGTTGTTTACGATGGAATGACGGGACACACGAGGAATATGTCTACGCGGCGAACGGAAAGAATAAATGTACGATATGACAGGCGTATGGGTGGGTTACTGTTGCTTCACATGGGACGGCTCTTGAAAAAGTTTTTAAAATTTTTGGTTTTGCCCGTCTGGTCAGGGTAGACGAATAAACCGACGATGCAAAGTAACACTCCCTGCTAAACATGCGTTTGTGACGGCGATGTAAATCAGAGATTGACTCTGGGGGAAATAAGCGGCGTAGGTGGATCCGCTTATATCGAGGAGTGCCGATTGTTGAACGGTGCCGGCTCCGGGACGGGTTGCTGCACGGTCCTGTTTGGCTGCGATACGGATCCGCCTCGCGGGCGGCCTCCGGAGTCTACCCGCACACCTCGTAGGTGTGATATAGCTGCATCGATCTATCCAAGGCCTAGTTTTGGGGATATTCTGCGTTGAATCATCTTCTATCGCCCCCTTTCCGGTACTGCCGCCGTAGCGGACCACCTCTGTTACCTCCAGTTCGTCTCTTGTAGCAAGCGTCTTTCAATCCACCTTGGACAGGAGGCAAATCCTGGCTTCCTGGGATTCGGTAAAGTCGCATTAGAGTCGGTGTTTTTCAACTAGACCATATGGACGAGAGGAATGTAGGTGTCGCTGCTCCATCAGAATGCCGTCCGCCCGCCGCAGGCTGAGTTAGTGTTTGTCTTTCGCGTGTGTTGACTGCAACCATCTTACCGATGGGTCACTCTAGCAGAAACCAGCGCAGACCGTTCTCTTTGGAAGAAGATAGGTAATCTTTTGAGAAGACGCACCACTGACGTTGGCTAATTACCATGTGCATATTGATCGACAACAGCCGACGTCAGAGGCCGAACCGCACCGAACATCATAGCCGCAGCTCCCAGCAACAGTTCGGCGATATGGAAATATTGGTTTCCACTGCAATGCCGGGCACTATTACTGTAGCCACAAAGGTACTATCCCGGCTCCAGATACTTGGGACCAGGCACCAAAAGCTCTTGTCATTGTCGTTCGGTATCGTCTTATGAAGCCGGACTGAGAACTTGGTTGTTGCATACGTGCACTCTGCAGAGCGCACAGTTAGGATGTAACGATCTGGCTCTGTTGCCATGAACAACGTTATGAAAGACCCCCCAACAGTAGTGGCGCTCGCTGTTTAGCCGTTGTTCACAGAGGTGTGTTCTCTGCCTACGAGGCGCAATCCCGCGGTGGCTGCGCTTTGCCTCACCCACGCAGAGCGTAATAGCGGCACGTCGGATGGGGGTCCTGTACCGGCGTACCAGACGCCGTAAACGAGACCCGTCTTTCCCTACTCACTGGCGTAGCTACAGCTCCTGAATTGGATAGATGGCGGTCTTTCGCCCTGATGGAGCCTTTGTGCATCTTCGCAATAACAGCGGGTCCTGACTATCGGCTAGCCTCGTGTTAAGGCTGTCCCCATCTGGTGTATGGAACACGACAAAGAGCGTGTCTTCGAACATCAGGACAAAATGAACTGATCTATCTCTTCAGCAGCTCAATGGTCCACTTCCTCTTCATCTCCTCCGGCTTCACTGCCGTGGAGCACCTCTTCAGTGCTTCCTCAACGTCGAAGACGGGATACCCGGGGAGCTGCTGTGTCGAGGTAGGGGTATCTAAACATCATCCTGTTCAGATCCGCACATTCCAGTGGCTAGAACTATCCTTATTATTGGCCTTTCTCTGCTAGTTTCCTAGGCAAAGGTTAATCTCTGATGCGGAAGAAGTTTCTTTCTACTGTTCATATCACATCATTGCGGACCTCTGGCAATTACCTCTACCATCTCCGCATATCTTGTGTATGCTCTGTGGCGCGAATAAGCTCGTGTGGCTCATTGCGTTTCTCAAGGCTCCCACTTAGAGAAGACCCCTCCTGTGTTATTCCGAGCTGTTTACCCGGAACGGTGTAGGGGAATCGAAGGGCCCAACAACATCCATCACCACTTGAGCATGTGGCATGGTAGCCCATGGGCAAAGTTCAGGCGCCAAGAATCACCCTTTTCACGAGCCATGGACATGAGCCGTCGTCCATTCATTTCTCACGTAAACAGTGTTTAACAAATGTCTAACAGACTCCTGCCCCGCCTCGTGGATATTTCAAACTCACGTATTTGTAAAATAGAAGTGTCTTCTCATCAACGGTCACGGTATCATGCTTGGCCTTGGCCCCGAGTCGAGCAGTCCAATGGCAGGACGCAACATCGGTCCTGACCGTTACGAAGTGAGGTCCCCCTTCTCTCGAACCGTTTCGCTCCTCGGGCGGATTCCTATTTTGCTACCCCTCCACCCCCGACCCGAGGTGGAGGGACCAGGAATGCTCTATCCGACGATTAACACTAAAGACAAGCTCATGGGTCTCCCCCCCTCCCATCCCCGCCAGCGAGGCAGATCGCCCTGGCCTGCACGTTGTACACCTAAGTAGATTCGAGCAAATGCTATGGTTGGGATTAAGTCGCCAGCACGGATCTGGGATCAGAGGCGTATCGTCAAAAAAAAACACGAGTGGTGAGCAAGACGCCCGAAACACGCAGTCGGAACCACTCGCCTGAGGCCCATCTGAGGCCCGCCTGAAGGTTGAATATCGCGTAGCGGAACCGAGACCGAACTACATATACGACTAAGCTGCCAGCACCAACCACGGCGAGCCGTACCCGAAGGCGTTACAAGCAGTTGGCGGGCTCACACCCTGAACAAGCGGCCCCTGTACCAAGTTGGTCCGGCATGCACATCACTCCTCCCGCCCTCCACGTCAGGGTACCGATCCTAACTCCCCGGTATCAACGTTGGGAAGAGGAGAGAGGGGGGGAGGGGGAGACTGACAGGCTGACTCGGTGACAATGAATAACGGAGAAAAAGGACGGAGAGAGGGGAGGGCGCGAATGGCCTTCGGGTTTAGCCCGTGCTTTGCGATACTCCGAGAAGAGAGGTAGGGAATCCTGTCCTCGAATCGTCCGGGCCGAGGCATGCACAGATCCCCAAGGAGATCACGGAAACCGTCCCATCCGTCTCTAAAAGACAAGCTTCAAGGCAGACGGCGAAGACCCCGCTTCCGGGAGCCTCCTCCGTCTGACCGCGGCTTGATCACATATCAGGGCAGGAGGAACGGCTTTCCAACACACAGGTGCGCCCTGACCTGTTGTCGAGGCCACCGTAGTTCAGCCCTTTCCTTTGGATGACAAATTGCCCTTCAGTCGGTCATCAGCATCCGATTTTGCTCTCTCCCCGGACGAACCCCAATCGCCGTGATTAGTAACACCCGGGACAACCCTCACTTTTGACCTGGAGAAACCCTCCGCGTCTTGACTGATGCGACATCCCCGCCATGCCTACGAAGGATCTCTTCTCTCATCCCCGCGCAACCCTATTCCCCCCTCCCTCCCGCTTCGCAGAGCCGCCCGCAGCCCTATTACACGTCAGAAACCGAAGCAGATCCGCACCCGCTCCGCATATGAACGAACGGACGGAAAGTGAAAGGGGGACTTTGAAAGGTTGAGCATAATGTTCACAAACTCCGCACTCCGCACTCCGCATGCCGGACCCCGGACCCCGGACCCCGGCCGCAAATCTCCTCGCTCGGCGGACGAAAAAAGACCGAAACCTGGTGTATGTGTACCACGTAACGCAGATGAACGCTGCCGCGACCTGAACCTTGAGGAACCGGAACCATCCCAGCATATATGCCACCCCACCTATCGGTGCCGTTTAACCTTAATTAAAGTCCCAAGCTGGCCCCGCGTTTTCCTGACACGCGCGCGCGCATCGCATCCCGAAGCAGGCCGTGGAGCCGCGCGCAACAATCCGCCCCCTAAAATGTCGGCATCCAGAAAGTGTGATTCTGCTATGTCCGATGCTCTCGCGGGTTGCTCTGCCGCGCCGAGAAAGGATGAACCGCGACTCGTGTCACGCCTATCACTCCGTGTTTTGAGACCGACGGACGAACCGTCTCGCAGAATCTCCGACATCCCCCTCCCTGCTCCTGCATCTTCTGTGCTGATGCTATCGGCTGGCCCCTCTATCCCCCTTTCCCCCCTTCGCCCCCACGTCCCCTTACGGATGTGCTTCCGATGCCTTCTTCTTGAGCTTGTAAGGAGGAGCTGCTGGGTCCCTCCTCCATTTCGTCTGAAGACCTGGCTCCCCCTCTTGGAGACTGCCGAGCTCGATATGTGCGTCCCCCACAGCTTGCGTCGGCGATATTCGACATGAGTCAATAAGCTTTGCCGCCTTATTTTTTTTTCTTTCATTTCTTTTGCTTGCTTTCCTGCTTGCCGCATCTAGTGATTTTCGCTAATTAAAACGAGTCACGGCCACTGCGTCCCAAGGTGGTTGTTGCCCGGCCATATCGCATCCTCATCAGACGCAAGCAAGGCCCAAAACAGTCCCGGCGTCGCCCTACGAGCTTAGGGAGGGGAGCTTCCGGTCTGACTCCATGATCAGATTACCCGGCCTTTTTTCGTAAAGGAGGGCGATGTCGCGGGGAAAACTGACTCTGGCGACTGGCAGAGTTTGTGGTTTCACCAGTTGGTTCTGCTGCCGACGCGGGTTACACGAGGGAGTCAGCTTTGATGCGTGTCAGCCCACGTCAAGACGCAGTCTCGTCTGGCAGTGAACTAGTAGGAGTATCAAATCAGACCAACCACGCAAGAGGACTTCGAGGTGACCCCTACGCACGAAATCTCGGGCAACGACGTTTCTGCCCCGTTCTCGTTCGTCCGTTTGCTTAGCACGTTGGCCAGCCATAGGCTTCACGACATGGAGTGGGGTCAGAAAACCTTATCCTTTGGCGCAACAAATATACAGTACGCTGTATGGGCTTTACAGCTGTTCCGAAAGGGGGGTAAGTTAGAGTGCTGAGACAGAACCGGGAGGGTTACAGGCGTGACACAACGACTGGTGCTGGCATTGCCCAACACGACAGGAAACCCCCCAAAGCACCAAGTGGACTCCAGCGAGGCATTCCTCTCAGCACGCCGAGGTTTCGGCAGGCGGCCGTTGTCAGCGTAACAGGGCGGCGACTGGTGTGTGACGTTGATTACGGGGTGCTAACCACACTAAGCAACTTTCTCCTCCCGCAAGGGAGCCATGGTAGGAGGACCTAACGATTCGACAGACTTGTTGTGCCTCGTGAAACCTTCATCCTGGGTATGAGTGATTGGCTACGCACTCTGCGCGATGTTGTCAGGCTGACAACGGCTCCAAGCAAGGAGACCCAGAACCAGGTTGTCACTCGCAGCATGCTTCATAAGCTGTCTTGTTTGACACCATTGCGGGCTGCAAGGATACCTAGCGGGCTGAATTACAAATCCAGAGCCGGGCCAGTTGGGGGTCGTCGTAGACAGTCGGCAGCGCCCGCAGAGCCATGGACTTACCAACACGGTGGCCATTTGACTTTTGCTCGACGTCGTATCCACCGGTGATTAGAGTCTCTCTTGCGTAGATCTTCCATTGGAAGCGAAGCATCTCGGCTGCAGAGTAATTGTCAGATTGCGATCATCACACAACCTAAGCCTCAAGGTGTAGAGAGGGGACAAGCATGGGTTGTCATTAAAGTTCGATAATGGTGGATGAAGCCTGATGAGTTAAACTGCCCGACGTGCTTGCGGTCGGATCAAGCCAAATTGGATTGCGGTCACCGAAGCAGGGGGCAGACTCGCGGCCCACCGACGATGGCGCTGTCCCGAAAAGTCAGATTGTCGTCAAATCTCGCCGTCGCCGGGGCAGTGCTGACTTTATCAGAGAACTGCCACCATGCCAAGGTTGGCTTGGTGAGATGCCGGCAGAAGGGTCGTCGATCGCGACGGAGGCGGTTGGGTGTCTCACGCGGTTACGGCTCAAGTCGCTTGGAGACATGCAGGGACTTTGAGAGACTCGGGCCAAGTCACTCGAGGTCTCGCAGGGTATTCTGGCATGCCGAGCAAAGATTCTGTGCAACTGTGGCTTGCGCGGAGCCCAGACCACGGTCCAAGACCCTCCAAGAGAAACAACATCTCGCAAATCCCCAGGTCTCAGCAGAGGCGGGGTAGCAAGAGCCAGGAGGTTGGCGTGACAGGGTCGGATGTGGCATCGTAGTCGGTGTCCTGACAGGTGAGGGATGGGCGATCTCCCTCAAAGAAGTGACGAGATGTCAATACGGTGTGCGCATTGGCGCCAAGGCGGTGGTACCAGGACGGCCAGCTGTTTTGGGGAAAAGAGTCGGCCAAGGCGCGTCCATGGAGACGGCAAGACAGACCTCATTCGACAAGAAACAAGGTTAAAACCACACTCGCCCAGCTACTATTGCTCCAATGCTTGGAAGCTGGGTCGATTGGGGGGGGGGGGGGNCCAAGGTAGGCTCACCTACGCGAAGTCCCCTCTCCCTTTAAACCACGGCTCGTATCGTGCAACAATTGGTGAATCGGTGATTTTGGAACCGCGGCACATGTGGTGGTAGTGTGTAGCGCAGAGTTGTATCAAGTATGTCGAGATAGAGCAATGCAACTACCAAAGCACCACAAAACGAGAACGAAAACGAGATACAGACAACGGCCGGCGTCATGCGGGGGTCAGAAAGCGAGGAAAGCGACAAGTGGCGGCAGTTTGTCGAACACATACAACGTATACGCCAATACGCGGTTATCTGTGGGGTAGGGGCGAGGGATGAGATTAGGGGGACAGGGGAGTTAGGGAGAGATGGGAAGACGACGTAAGACGCTGTGCCTTTGAAGTACGTCCTAAGTAGTCAACCAAAGTCTGTCTGTACGATATCGGCATGACGGCACACAGAGTTGCTGTCATAGCAAGGGGGGGAAATGACATGCTAAGATTAATCGGCGAGGATCGCGAGGCGTGGAGTTGGAGGGAGGTGTCCTGGTCGAGATTGGCAACACGAACGAAGCCGGGTTGAGTGCTCATGCATCCTGCGTATTCTGGTTGTCGTAAGCTTCGCATTTCAGGCAACAGAAATCCCTACTGCTGGTAAATGAACTGTTGATGGGTGGGCGTCCAAGAGTCCTCCAGCTGTTCAAGGGTGTGTGAGCCCCCCCTGTTCGAGAGGAGACAATCGGCTGAATCCCGGGCGCATCGAAACCAACCCAAGGGACGGAGGCACATAATTGTGCATGACGAGGGTGTCCTGAGGCATGACTACACCCGTCATGCATAGGTTGTGACCCATGGATAGAGAATGCCTTGGAAAGAGCTTCTCCTTCTTTGACCTCCTCGGATCCGAGGAGACATCTTCTTTTCCGCTTCAACAAGCGATCAATCGGAAAACACTATGGGCTGATCGGCAGCTTGTTGTTATGTCGCGGGTTACGCACATGAGGGGAATGGCGCGGAGGATGGCAGCGCCAGATCCGTACTGTAGCGCAGTGGCTGTCCCTATTGCTCGGGTTGTGTACATCAGGCGTGAAGAAAATCCCCCGGATGGATGATCTCAGCCCACGTGGACTCCCGCAACTACCCGCCGCATCCCCCCTTCTGCCAGTCGGGTCTGCTGCGCTGCGTACGGACGGCCAAAAGCTAGGTTGCCCAACGCGGCCGCTGCCGATAGCCACACACAGAGCGCAGGAATACGTGCGTGCTAGGGACCTCGAAGGACCCCGCGGCCACGCAGCGTTCGGCCGCAGTTGCACGCCGGCGCCCCGAGCCCGCGGGCAACGAGCAGAGCACCACCTTACCAAGCAAACCAAGCAAGCCAAGACGCGCGCCAATCTAATGCGTGTTCGCTCGTCAACAGGCGCGCATTCTTTTCCTGTCTTGCCTGGTCGAGCGGTCATTGATCCAGCACACGGGGTCACAAGAAACGTCCAGAAGCGAAATGATGCTTTCCCAGGCGACGGGGTCCAGACGACGGGGTCGGACCAAGCCAAGCCTTTCCAGCACACACACTACGACCGATTTCCCATGATCCATGACGGGTTGGCGTATGGGCTCTTGCACGGACTGCTCTAAATCAAAGAGAATCGTTTTCGGCATTCGCCGGCCCTAACCAAACGGCACACACTGACAAGCTTCCCGGATCCTCCACGGCGGTGATAACAGCACGGCGCTTTGCAAGGGCCGATGGACCCTGGTTCGGTATCGCGAGCTGCCGATGCTTGCACAAAAGGGGGCCGGCTAGCCGTTCACAATTGTACCATGGGACCAGCGGCCGATCCTCTACGATTGCCTGCATAGTTGTGGGAAAACCGGGCCACCCTTGTCAGGGGTGAGGAAGGGAACCACCTACCACGTTGGTCGTTTGGTCATCGACGCAACCGTACCCAGTCCTCTCCGATCCCGACCATGTGGGCAGAGTGGGACGGGGCGGAGCGGCACTACAGGTCCGACTGGTTGTTCTCCCCGTGGAGCAGCAGTCAAAGGAAAAAGTCCAGAAGGATGTGGAAGCATACGAGGGATAAATCAGGCCTGCTAGCGGGTAACCAGACCAGGAACGGAGAGCAGGATCAGACAGTCATGCGTCCCGCGGTGCCTACGACCCGCCGTGCTCCGGCCTTCTGACATCGGGATTAACCCACCATCCCATCCGGCCAGCCCACGAACGAGCTACGAGACGGCCTGCCTCGTAGGGCAAACCCGAGAATCCGAATGCGAGGGAGGCCCGAAGCAGCTGAGCCCGGCAGGCTTTCCAAATTCCCACTCTCGGTTCCTCGGTCATTGATGCGACCAGAAAGCTGTTCTGACTTTGGTGTGACACTTTGCAACTTCAATTTGTGCTCGAGCTTTAGCCCAAGCCTCGACCATCGGCACTTCCTGGTTGTGCACAACTGCTGTCTCTTGGCGGTAACAGACCACCGCTACGCCGTCCACTTTTGAAAGTAGAACGAGAGTGAGGGAGAAGAATTAAAAAAAAAAAAATCTAAAGCGAGGAAAGTGGAAACCGTGGAAGGCTATTAATTAAATTCCGCTCCAGGGGACTCCCAACTCAGCCTCCCACGAGAAGTAAACTGTCTCGGTGGCCGGCCCGCTGACAAAGCGCATCGATTCCTTAAAGGAGTAAACGATTCCTCGTCCAGGGATCCCCCAGCCTCGCCAGCCCAACTTAGACTCAGAGACATATGACTACGTAGTACATAGTACGTAGGATGGACCTCCCGCCCAGGCCAGAACACGTGAACTCACAGGGTGCCATTGCCAACGCCGCCCTGAGCCCCTCCAGACATTGTCACCGACACACGTTTTGAAAGTCCGTGGACGAACGGCTCTACCGCCCTCACCAAGCCTTACCCAAAGCAGCAAGAGGATTTTGAAGATGTTTGAAGGAGGAAAGAAAAAGCTAGCTCGGTAAAGCCACCTCGCTTTCGAACCGGAGCTAAACGATAAAAATTTAGAATCTTTGGACCAAATTTTTTTTTCCTCTTCATTAAACGGAAAAAAAAAAAAAAAAAAAAAAGGTCGACTCATCATGGGTCATCATCCATCATCCATCGTCGGACCGCGGGGTTTGCAACTCCCCGATGCCGCCCTCCGTCTTAAACGCCGAGATCAACAAGAACCCACCCAAGCTAACGGGCAACGGAACCCGAGGTACCTCGCTCAAGTACTACGTAGTGAACCCCCCCGGTCCGTCATCCAGCTGCTGCTCCTGATCATTTCACCTTTCTCTGGCGCGCAAAATGCTGTGCCGCCGTGGACACAAAGGCAAAACTAAACAAGCTCACGCAAACCATTTCCCGCACTTACACGCCCCCTACGCTCGCTCGTCCGGCGCCGTAACCCGCTCACTCTCTCTCCCAGACGCGGGCATCGCCATCGCATGAACAGCGCCCATGAGCTTCCCGCGTTCCGGTGGGGACCTGTTCTCCGAGGAGTGGGGTCGGCGCTGCTCGTGGGAGATCACAGGGCGGATGCATCCAGCTGGTTACCGTCGTCTGTTTATCAATGGTTATTTTTCTAGATCCCCTCACTCCTTGCCAGACAAACCTGTGCCTCGGCCATTTCCCAGACCATCGTGTCCTCGGTCTCGCGTGTTCCTCTGTGTGTTCGCGTATTGTGTGTGTCTCGTGTATTGTGTGTAAGTGCATGTACGCGTATCTGCGCACATGGCGATGTGCCAGCGGGTTACTAGCAACCCGGGATATCAACGTCTGCCATATACGTTGTAGTATCCGTAGCGCCTGTGGCACTACTATGTATATGAAATAGAACACTTACAAACCTCCACACCCCTCTCTCGCCTGGGCGCCCCCAACGCCCCCCTTGATCACCATGCAGGGATCACGGATGTACCAGCGGAACCTTTGTCCAGAACGACCAGGACTTCTCTCAGTCTCTTCTGTGCCCCTCACTCAGCTAAGCTCGGTGGCTTGGAGATATGGGGTGGGTACGTGACGACGCCTGACCGGCCGCCCGCCTCGGCGGAATTGGCCCGTCTGGCGTCGTCCGCGCCGATGAGCTCTTTTCTCGATCGCCTTCGTCTGTGGTGATGCAATATACGCCCGACAAGAGGCTCCTTTTGTCCACGCACATGCACAGGTACGCAGATATGGAACAGGCGAGGACTCATCGAAGAAAAAAAAAAAAAGGGAGAGGGGTTGCGTGTAGAGANAATGCTGGCGATGAAGTGACGGCCATCGTGTCTTTTTTTTTCTTTGAATTTTTTTTATGAATTTTTTTTTTCGCCCCCAAAACCACATGTCTGCTTTCCTCACATGCCGCTTGCCGTGCGGCAGGCCACCATCAGCGAATCGTGACAAGATAAGATGAAAATGAAATAAAACAAAACAATAACGGTTGAAAAGGGGGGGCCGGTGGATGGGCCAACAAAAGTATCATGATGAATCCATCTGGTTGGGTCAAATAAAAAAAAATCTCCCGAAATTTGCTTACCATGGCTTCTGCTTTTCGTCCGCCGCGACGGCCGGTTACCCGCTTGGCCCATCTGCCCTGGTAAGTAAGACGACAAAAAGGATAAAAGTAAGAAGAAAGGAAAACACTATCCGTACGGTAATTTGCCGTACCCCTGGACTTGATTAGGCGTTGGACGTGTAGCAGGCCGAGGGACTCATCACGTCCCCTCCATTCCCACCCTTGGCAACTCTGGGAGTCGCACTCGTTCCGGAATTGGAGCGACGGAGCTGGCTCCTGAACTTTCTGTGTGGGCTTCTTTTTTTTTTTTTTCTTCATAGCTTAAACTTTTTTGGCCTTACTACGTCGTGTAGTTGACAAGGGGGGAACAGGGATGCCCGAGGGCTCATTACACGTCTCTTACTACGCAGTACCTTCGTCAGAGGGAGTCAGAACATCGTAGGGTAGATGGTCGCATGGCGCACAGCTTGCTTCCCTATCGACTAAGGGGTCCAATTCTCTTTTCTTTCTGTTCGTCTTTATTCTTTTGTTGATTAGTTATTTCTTGCCTTGACGTGCTTCCCGTCTCCGCTGCGAAGGGAACCCAGACCGTGTCATTGAGAAAGGGAAAAGATAGGCAGATAAACTGGAAGCCGTTCCAAAACTTGATAGACTTGAGACTCGGTTACTAATGAATCCCTAATAGGAAGCTTAATGCATCCGGGGATGTTACAGCATAGCAGTTTGTTGATTCCTTTTTTTTTTGTCTCCCCGTACATACATTTTTATCTCACCGCGATCGTCGCCAAAGACACGCTCATGGTTTCGATTCTTCTCATGGTTGGGGAGAATGAAATGCCAGTTCGTAAAACCCAAAAAGGGACAATGGAAGGAAAACAGGCAAGTTTAACTTTTGGCCATCATGCAACAAGAGTTACGCTTCGTTCGTCGTCCCAACTTTCCCGACAGGCCAAGGGGGCGCGGACGATGCAAGTGGTTCATGTGAACCTTGTTATAAAAGTCACATTGGAGGGGAGGGGGGAGGGATGAGTTTGATATGCGAAATAGAGCAGCAAAGAAGAAACTGGCTCTACTGTGCAAACAGAGTTGTGCCGGAGAACAAAAAAGGTTGGGAGAAGCAAGATTGTGTGATGGAGATTTGTATTTTTATAGATAAAATAATACATTTGGGTTTTGTTGCGATTTGGAATGTTGCGTTCGTCGTAACATGGAAATCGTTAATTCACCCCTAGCCCCTGCAACGGCGGGGGGGGGGCGGGGAACGAGGCCCGCTTCGCCATTTTCCCACCTCGATCTTTCTTCCTCNTCTCTCTCTATCCCGTCGATTAAGCTTGGTTGCGGAACCCCAATGAGCAGAATCAAGGTGGAAGAACAGGAAAAAACCGAGACCACCCCCCCTTCCAGAACAAAATAATCCTGAAATTCAAAGAAAAGCATCCCGCCGGCGCCCAGAACCCTCACAAAACGCCCAATGTCCCCATTTGAAAAAGCAACGCCTTCGCGGTGTATCATTGTAACCCAAAACTGTGGAACCCTACAGTGCCGCCCCCGGCTTCTTGTGCGCCTGATGACATTGCCCAACCAAATAATAACAAAAAGAGAACCCATCTCTATAAGCTCATGATGCGTGATTAAGGAAAAATGCCCAAACAATGGAGAGCTTTTTGTCTCCCGTTGGGGAAGGGGGTTTCTTTTCTTGGTTGGGTTACAGTCGCATCGGCTCGCCGTCGTATCCTCCATAGATCATCGGGTCGCCCATGCCCATCATCACTTCCGGGTTCGGGCACGACAGGACGTGAGGCTTGATCGTCCCGAACTCGGATTCCATGAAGCCCTGGTTGAGCATGTCCATGTTGGTGAGGGCCGCGGACTGTTGGAAGAACTGCTGGGCGAGGTCCATGGACGATGGGGCCGAGGGCCGGGGCATGTTCCATTGCGGGTAGGCGGCCACCGGCGGGGGCTGGTTCTGTTGGAACATGGCCGCGGCCGGGTCGATGGGCGACGCCACCGAGTCGACGTCGAAGTCGGTGTAGCCAGTCGAGAAGCTCTGTGGTGACATGGTCATCGGGTTGTTGTTGTGGTTCTGGTTGTGGTTGTTGTGACTGCCGAAGACGGCCTTGCGGTAGTCGGCCTCGAATTCCGAGTGGTCGAGCTCCGATGAGCTGGCGCGATCCGAACGCTCGCAGCTGGAGGCGGAATCGACCTCGACCTTCATCGCCTTCTCCGCGTCGCGCTCCTTCTGCTGCTCCTCCAGCTGCCGCGCGAGCTCCGCCAGTCCTGCCTCGTCTTCGGGGAACACTGAGTGCACCGGTAGGTCGATGTCGCTGTTGGGGCGGATGCATCCGAGCTTCTGGGCGATGTTGTGGATGACCGGCTGGCCCCTGTCGTTAAGCTCGGGCTCGCCAAGGTCCCATTGTTGTTGATTCCTGACCATGGAGTACAGCTTGTGGACGGTGGCGATGAGGGCGAACTGGGTGTGCTCAAGCACCTCGGCGTATCCTCTGGGCAGCTGCTTGTACTCGGTCTTCTTGCGAACACCGGCGGTGCAGACGAGACCGTCGTCCTTGCACCTCTTACAAGGGAACTCTCCATCACACTATGTACCTCGGAGTCAGACGTGTCCCGTCAGGGTGAGCGGCGGGGCAGCATACCTTGGTCTTCTTCATGCGACACCTCTCGCAGGCCTTCCATACTCTCTTGTGACGGCCGTCGGCAGACATGCCCTGAGCAGCGTGGTCATGGTGTTGTGTGGCATTATGTGGGCTGGCACGCTTCGCGGTGTGGCGGTTGGGCTTTATGGACTTGGAGCTAGACGAGGAGCTCTTTCTGACCTTTTGGTCCTCCAATGGAGGTGTGGGTAGACCGCTTCCCATTGTGAATGATCAATAGTGTATGAGTTGGGGGGNGAGTAGTCGATCGTGAAGTAGGAGATCGAGGGGCAAACTGCGTATAAGTCTGTATGATGCAGAGGAGGTGCCGTGTAAGTACAGTATATATTAACGAGAACGAAGACCCAAAGACCCAGTTAAGGAAAATGGTCCAGAAAGGTAAAAAAGACTCGGGATGACACAGCCCAGAGTCCGCGGCGCTAGCGTCAACAGTCGGGACAGTCAGCACGGCCAGGGACTGGGATGAGGGGTGTTGGCAAATTATTAATGTCGAACAGTAGAGGTGACGGGGAGGAGACGACGGGGTGCGTCTAATGTGCGCGCGCGAGAGATTATGTGATGCGATGCACAAAGCTGGTGGTCCCTCCGGAAGCTTTCGAGGAAACAGAGTTCGGTCGTTCGCAATGCCAGGCTAGGCAGTCCAGGGCAGGGGCAGAGCAGAGAGTACAGCAGAGGACGTACACTGACAAGGGTAAGGGTGGGTTGGCGTGGACGAGCTGTCGCGGGTGCGGACGCGGGCGCGGATGCTGGTTGCTGGTTGCTGGTGTGTGGGTTTGGTCCTTTTTTTTCTTTTGAGTGGCATTAACGGTCGGCCGCGTCTTTATGTCCGAGGTGCGACGGGTGGGGCCCCCCAAGTGCAAGATGCTAGCTAGGTAGTTATGTGCGTGTGTGTGTCTGATGGAGATGGGATGGGTTGTGAAGCCCAGAATTGGAATCCCGGTAACGTTTTGGTATTCTTCTCCCTTGCCCCCTTCGAACCAAGAGCGGGATACTTTTGCGCTGCGGTACGTAGCCAAGTTGTGGCATGTAGCCCGTAGTAGACTCGTACCAGCGCGCTAGCAGCCTTTCTGAACTAGCCGCCAGCAAGGAAAAGTCCGCAGCGGAGTTCAGAAGAGAAGGGATTGGGGTTTGGTTCGACTTGCGAGCCGGCTTGCAGGCTCGGGGTTTTGGATGCAGGGCTTATGTTACTGGAGTTAATATGGTGACGGATTTGCTGACTGCAGTGACGGACGTGTCCCCGAACGTGTCGTGCTCGAGGGGCGGGAAATTTGGTTTTTTTTTTTCTCTCCTAAACGTACTGGTCGCTTCTCTTTCTATTCGTTGGCTTTTGCTGGCCGAAAAGAAGTCCCTCGTTGCGGGCGGATGAATGCAGGTCGAGATTGTTAGCTTTCTGACCGGTCGGTGTGACACAGTCTATAAAAGATGAATATGGTGCGGCTGATGAAGTGTTGGGGTTCTGTGCTGTTTGATGATGTGGATGTTGGATGTAGATACGTCGCTTCGAGACGAGCTATGTGTCTTGGAATGGGGCGAGAATTGATGGCTTGATATAGGCAGTCGAGTTAAGGCGATGCTCAGGATCGAAGTGATCTAGACAAAGACGGCATTACATCAGATCGGAAGCTATCAAACGGCGGATCGGAGAAGTCGCGTTGAATGGGATAATCAAGGTCCCCGGTTCGAAACATGGACGTATTCCAGCTCCGTCGGAAGAGGGCATCCTAAACACATGGCCAGCCCACGAGCAACTTATACACAGTATCCAGGTCGCAGGGCTATCCACAGCTCGCCCGGGGATCCAGAGATGTGTGCTCGCCGGCTTGGTCATGAACAAAACATGACATGACGCTGCGAGCATGTTCGCTGCAGTACATGGCAGTATTGGGCCAACAAGAAACAGAGGGTCTGGGCCGTCTGGCCTCGGGGAGCGCAGTCGCCATCAGGAACTCGGCAGGTACCTGTGAGAGACGGAACGGCGTGTGTACGCCTCGCGGAAGTGGGCCATGCGAGGACAAGGCTCGTAATGGTGCCGTCAAGGGGGGTAAGGCAGGTTGGGCGGGTCCGCCGCCGTGACTGATCGGTACGTGACGATACCTCGGATGTGGAGGTTGCTAAGTCCCCGACATCCTCTGAGTAAGCTCTGCATGGGTGATTGGGGCCAAGGAACGAAGAGCGACTAAGAGACGCAGAGCCAACGGTACCGAATAGCAAACGCTCCGGCATCTCTCATCAACCCCACCCGTCCGTCAGGGGACTCGCCGTGCGGTGACGGTCAGATTCTCCCGCTGTTCTCATCCTGACGCCAAGGACTCGTCCACAGACAATCCCGTTTTGGGTGAGAGGGTGTACTACATCAACATCAACCGTCTTCGCTGAGCCGCCGACCACCTCTTTTCTTCTGACATACATTTTACCTACTTAGGGTAGAGAGCATTGACCAGAGTTTGCCATCGTTTGAAATGACTCCATCGCAACTCGCCTGTCGCCATCGCACCAGATGGACAGGTAGAGATCATGCGTCCACTCGACGGGAACTTGACGGAACCGCCGTCGGTTCCCCGATTATTTAGGTGCCGGCATGTCTGTGAAGCCCGCGCCGCTTCGGGGTCCTGATTATAAACGCGACGCCCACCGTCGACCACACTATGATTTCCGACGGGTGGCTCTCTGGGCATGCTTGTCCAGCGGCTTAACGTAGGTTCTGGACTCGACTGGGGACCGAATGGCAAGGCATGACCAAATTGATGACGCCAGTGACCAGACTCTTGACACCTGTCGCTGCTGCGCGTGGTAGGTCCCTGAAGTGGAGGAAACCATTTCGGGGAGGACTGGCAGGGAACCGGGGTCGACGAATCACGATAGATCACGACCGTTGTGCCGGGCCATGATTCTCGAGTGCCGTCCCCAAGCTACGCCCTAGGGAGATTACCTGGGCTCCCGAATACTTTCGTTCTCGTCAAGCCAGGCCCAACTCTCGCATATGTCGTGTGAGTGGAAAGGCAAGCAAGGGTTGTTTTGGAAAGGATAGGAAAAAGACGCTCGGCTGTCTTTCGTAGCCGACGAAACATGTGGAGAAGGAGACCGTAGGAAGAAAAAAAAATAATAGGCATTTCTTTGTTGCCGATCTGCTTAAGCGTAGGGCCAGCTGCACGCAAGACGGGCTCGAAGAACAGACGCTGGGTGAAGGCCGAGCTCCCTTCCATGCAGGGACTCCCCTCGTTTGCGTCAACGATCCAGAAGACTCTTGCGATGTGGGCTGCGGCGGACGGACTGTGGTGTCATCCTAATCCACGCAAGGCGAGGTATTGCCATGTTGTTGTTTGTGCGAGCGAAGCAAGGCAAACTTGAGGAGCGGCCAGCAACCCGAGCACTGGGCAGGTTTTCTTGGACAAGGTTTGAAACTTTTTGTTTTTCCGGCGACCCGCATAGGGAGGCAAGTCATGGTACCTGGCCGCGAGGTCTACGAGGTGCTCGAAGCAAAAGTAACTCGAGACAAACGTTTGGGGAGGGGGGGGNGGGAGCGTGCATGCAGCTTTTGTCCCGGCATCAAAACCCATCTGATACCAACGGCATCGTCCAAGGGTGGTGCAGGAATGTCATGGCGAGTAGTTTCGAGTAGCGAGGCTTAATCCAGGCCCGCCCACCAATATCAGGAGACCGCCATGATCGTCCATACGGGGAGCAGTCATGGCCTCGGCAGCTTGCCGCGGTCACCCACGGAGCCTATGGTTCATGATCGATCGCGAACCTTCGTGGCGTGGGTGGGTTGAGGTCTAAGTCCGGTCAAACGAGCCAGGAGACGCAGCGACCGGTGGACGGCAGGTTTGTGCTGCCGATCAAGGACGGAGGAATATGGAGCACGGACATGAGAGAAGATGGCGAGGCCGTCCCTTGGCCCGCTCATTCATCGGAAAGGTTGGCGGTCCACGTCCTGTTCCTGTCCTCGTGAGAGGGGAGAACGGGTGGGCCGCACGGAGCAGAGGCTCGCAAGGCCGACTCCAGGTGACCAAGAGAAGGTTTTTCTTAGCCTCGGGAGGATTACATGTTTGGTTAGGCCATTGGGGGTGGCAGTCGGCGATGTCGTCGAGTGGCAGTTGGCAGTTATGATGTTTCTTGAAGGCGAAGAACGGATTCTGGTCGCGAATCCGGTCCAAGAGAAACGATTGCGAGGGTGACAACATCGGGGGGGGGCGGGAGCTAGCCTGGCCACACCTGTAGATGCAACGAACTGACGGACGACAGATTCCGTTGCACGCAAGCAGAGGAGTGACACGCAGCTGACTTCACCACGTACTTTCCACGGGCGATGATTACCTCATGGTAATGTATTCCCATTTTTTACCTTGGTTTTTTTTTTTTTTTTGGTTCAACCTCTGTAGGTTGGGCACGTAGCGGTAGGCTGAAGGGGAGACGAAAGAGTAAAAAAGCCTATCCTTCTGCCTCTATCAGAGGACCCCTTCAATCATGCCGATACCCACCCGTTTGCCAAGACTTGAGGCTATGTTAGCAGGGCGGCGAGGTCGGGGGTAAGCACGCTACCCAATCTGCCCATGTAAGAGCATATCTCCCTTCGTCTTGCATTCTCGAAAGCCTGTTGTAGCGCCACAGTGACCTCTGGCTGCTGAGGAACTTTCCGGTCGGGTTAGGGGAGGTTGCCGTCCGAGTGCGAGGTTGATCCCCGGTCGGCCCTGATTGGTTCAGATGCCAGAACGGTGCCCGGGCGGAGGAACTCTGGAATAAGCGCTGGAGATCGGTCTTGATGTGTTACCTGCCCACACCAAAAGTTCCCCCTGGCCACAAATTCCACGTAGCATTCGCGAAAATGCAGACCGCAAAAAAAAAAAAAAAAAAGTTGAGGTGGCCGGCTGGGAGCCGAGGCACGGAGGGATCAGTGATCACCCACTCACCCCGAGCAGGAAGAGGTGCATTCAGTGGCGGGGCCAGGAGATAACGCTCATGTAATAAATGCGTATTCCCGACGGGATTATCTGAGACAGGACCAGGGTTGATAGATCCGGTGTCTTCGTTAATGATCGATACCGCAAGAAATTTGCGTTGGGTGAAAGAGTGGCGTTGGGAAAGCCGACCAAGCTCGGGTGCTTTAGTCAACTTACTTCCGACTTACCTACATGAGTGCTCATTGTGAGTCACCAGGACATGTAGCACTTGCGTCTGCCTTTTTCGATTGCATTCCTGGTCCTCTTCTGTGGACGCGAGTGGAAAAGGGGTGAGTGTAGGGGCCGCTCACGAATGTCTGCAACTAGACCTGTCAAACGCCATGATTGCACGCAAGATTGGCATCATTCCTTGGGGCTTTTCGTTACTCCATGCCGATCAGTTCCTCGCCTCTGGCAACTCAAGCATCATGATCGGGGTTCTGCAACGTAGATCCACGGAGCGGAGATGTTAACTCCGTGTTGTTGGTCACTGGCGGCAGAAGAGGCTCTCGTCTCGGCCTTTAGAGGGACTTTCCCACCCATTTTTCCCCCTCTTCCTCTAGAGCCGTTATCCCATGTTCATAGGGCTCATGGGGTGCTGGCCCCAGCTTGGCCCTCAGGGTTGAACTAGCGTAACCAAACCGGCGTCGTGACCAGGTGTGTGCATGGCTTCGTCCTAGAGATTGCAATTATAGTAAGGGAGTGAGGTCATGACAAGATGAAACAGGGGGAATCCTGACTATTCTCGATAGTAAAGGCGTCGGTAGAAAATCGCGACGCGGAGCAACAAGGACAATAGACGCATGCTAATCGCCCGATTGTGATATGGTACGAAAGCACTCTACCGGGGTGGCGTCAAGGCCGTCGCCGACAGTGGGGGACGGATTAGAAATATTACGGCGGAGAAGGGCAATATAAGGCAAAAAAAAAAAAAAAAAAAAAAAAAAANGGTGGTGTACATCCATTACAGAGAGTTTGAGCGCACCTGTCCACCCTTCAAATCACAAACCCGAAATCTGGGATTGTACTAACGCCGCCAGAGACTTCCCGCATTCACACAAACCACCATAGTACATCGATGCACACCCCAAGTTGCTTAGTGATTGCAGGTCTCGCTGTGGTAATTAGTTGTCGACGGCGGTACTGATTTCTCGCTCCTGGCAGCCACACCACTGTACAACGTAGCTACTACGTACGACGTACATAGTACACGTACAATATAGTTTGCGAGTCGCGCGATTGAAGCCATAGGCGGTCATACTATGTTAGTTCAGACCCCCCAGCGCGGAATACACAGTGTTTCGAAATTGGATGAAATCGCTATGGGTCGTCGAAATTTTCTGGAATTTTTTCTTCTCCTTGCGCTAGCTAACTTGTCTTGGTAAGCCTTCCGGGGGATCACGAATCACCTCCACATCTCGGGCCCCGTCCCTGTCCACGTTCCCCCGTTCCTCCGTTCCTCGTCAGGATAAGGCGCAGCAGGAATGAGGATACCACTCGTCGGCACACCTATCGAGGTGCCTCGCCGGCTACTCCCAAGCCAACATGCCCAGGTGCGAATGAACAGGCCGGGTTAGTAAGGCAAAAGTACTACGAGTTGACCTCGCCGTCCCCTGGGCCAATGACCGTGGGCGAGATTTGACTAATCGGCTGCGCTGATGACAAGTGCCGGCTCCATATTTCCTCGGCTCCGGCTTTGACGCCATGCTCCTGCTGTCTTGTAAAACCCTCCGCGGGGTTGTAATGTTAGTTTGCTACAAGCCCCACGTACACTGATGTCATGAACCGTTTCTTGATACTCCTCCTTTTCTACACCTATTCTTGCGAACCTAAACACATAGAGGATGTTTGTCCCTCCTTATAAAACAGGCACGAATGGCTTATTAAGCTGGACTTTCTCTAGTGAATCAAGCAAAAATGTACGGGTTTTGTGGACCTTTGGGGCATTTCACGGAGCTAACATTTAGAACCCCGGAGGGTTGTACATTACGACGGGCATACCTCAGGTAACAACGAGCCCCGTCCGTGGCTGCCCGCTGTCTGATTACCATGCCTCTCCGATCTTGTCCTGGCCAGCTGCGTGTGGTGACTCCACGATGCTCATTAGAGTAACGTAGTGTAGTGTACAGTAGTACCGCTGCATGCCGGTGGCCTCTACTCTCCGTCATCACCCTTCCAATCCATCCATGCGCGAGTTTGTTTTTCTTTCTTCTCCTCGTCACCGTCAATCGCGTCACTTCGGCATGTATTTGACTTTTCTTGCCGGGGGGCATAGTCCCAAGGTCCGACATGTGTCGGCCCGTGTAAACCCAGCTTTATCCGGCCGCACCACCTCTCTGATTACTTGTGCACCGGCACGCTGAATCCATGACGATGGCATACCGCGGTGCCTACTCACCGAGTCGCGATTAAACTACGCCCGCATTTATCATCTGGTCAACGCTAGATCCCCCGCTGGCAGCGATCGCCCTGTTCCTCTCGCACTCTCCCACCGGCCCCCTGTTAAGTAGTACCGATGACGGCTTCTATCCGCTGTCAACAAAGGGTCACATGTAGTCGACAGGCTAAAAGGCCGCCAAGGAGCATAACAGCCGCAACTACGGAGTGTACACACCTTCGTAATTAGGGGTTGGCTCGGAGCAACATCCGCTAGCACCTTAGTAGGCCCCAGCGCGAGCCAACGGGTGACCCGCGGCCCCCGTCTACGTACACTGTAGTTTGCACAACTCCCTTCATAATCCCACCCCGGTGCCCAGCAGGCCTTCAATCCTTGGGTGCCCAGGACCGGTCGTCTCTCGGCAACGGGACGGCCTTTCGGCCTCCGATTTGCACGCGTACAACCACGTAAACCCTCCTCTAATGGGGCCATCCTGTCCCCTGGCTGTCCCTCATTCCCTCTCTTGCTTGTGGCCACTAACTGCCCCTGTGATCTCTCTCTGCCTCGCGCGCCGCGCCTCCCCGTCCCGTTCAGGTTTCTCAAATCTCAAAACTCTCCAACCCACCATGAGAAACAGGATCCAAGTCCTTGGAATGCCCTGGTCCCCGTCTGACGAATACCTTCTCGTGACCCCTATTAAATATCCCAGGGTCCTCTATACACTTAAGGGGGGGAAAAAAAGTTTGGAATAATCCGGACTCTCACCCGTGAACGATCCACCGCCGCCCCCCAGCCGATGGCGGTATCTGACCAATTCGATATATCGAGCCTTGCCCTGCATCACCTAAACTAACCTACGGGCAGGACGCTCCTGCTACCGTTTTCGTCATGCAGACTTTCACCTGACAGTATGGGAATGGCCCGCCGACCTTCCCTACCCGTCGTTTCGCAGACGCCCGGCGCCCTGCCAGGTCAACTCCAACCCTCTTTTCCCACCTCCTCGTCCAAAAACGGACTTCGGTTTCGGCTAATTTCCTGTTCGGCCGAGGCCATGCTCCACCACCACGCTCTCATGACGTCTGGTCGCATTTGGAGCCTCCTTAGTTATCGGCGCGGCTTTCGAGCTGACCCGCTAGGCCATACCTACCTGGACTGATTTGAGTCTCGCCCAATGCCGGTCTGTCGGATTTCTAATGCAGCCCACCCAACACACCGAGGCTTTGTACGTGCCCAGGCTAGGGTTCACCATCGAGAGCTTGACAAATCGATCGCTATGCGATCACAATTTGCTCAGGTCCCCCGAGCACGCTGAAAAAGAAAACTTGAGATGCAACAGACGTCATTCACCCACACGCAAAGCTCTATCAGGACTTCGGGCCCACTGCAAGACTCATTCCCCGTCTCCAGTCTCGTCCTTCGAGCCCTAGGGACGATGAAAGACTTCGAGGTACAAGCTGGGCGACGGGGTACGAGGTAGCGAACGGCCGCGCCGAAACCACTGGGGCGTCACATAATTCGGACCCCGTCTTTCACTGGGGCCTTCGCACCGCAGAAATCAGTAGGCTTGTGGATACTGGCAACCTGCCCAACACCCCTCGACGTCGATGCCCACCGGGGTTTGCACTTCCTCCCGCGTGGATAATGATTCCCATCCTGTTGTCCACACTCCAACCACTCAACGGGGCCGCTTGTGAGTTTCCCCTCAACCAGAAGCTTTTAGTGGGTCTTTGGAAGCAGAGATTTCCGCACCTAGTGCATGATCCTCTAGTTTTGTCCCGGGTCCGGCAAGCCCTGCGAGCGGGATTGAGAGACCACGGCCGCCGCCGGCCGGTGAGTCTTGGCATCGGAGCGGGACTCGGCATGCCGTGGTCGGGCCCCACTTTCACGGTTCTTCACTATCGCGAACAGCAACCCCGTGCTAGGCCCACATAACGGAATCAGCTCGGTCGAAGGATGCTCCATTACGGTTGGCTCCGAGGTCAAACGGTGGCATTGAGGATGTCAGTGTGTGACAGAGGCCAGTGGCCCGGCTCCATCTGCCGAGCCCGCTGCCCTGTTTTCCATCAGCCACCGCAAGGGGCCTAGGCTGTCGCCCGGTGTGTGTATTGTTCGCTCAGTTCCCTTTTAGGAGGGAGTGAACCGCTGATGGCGGAGCTGAGCTGCTGGGTTGACGATAAACGAGATGTAGCTCGAGTCAGGCTGCCGGCCCCTGCCCGTAAACGCACGGCGGGGTTTGGCGGCATGGAGCCGCTATCCCCGGGTTGATTCTCACGGAGCGACGGCGTCAGAAACCAAGGAGCTTCTTACCTGGCGACCAACCCCCTTTTTTCCTTCGAGCGCATCAATCGACAGGACACGGTTCAGGGATTTGCACGCACTGACTCAGCCTTGTTACTGATCGTGATGATGCGGGTAGCCGAATGCTTATCACCTGCATGGGGCGTGTTGAAACCAAGGAAAGCGTTCGAATCTACCTCCGTTTGGGGATGCGTGGGACGCATGGGACGCGTGGGCCGTGTGCTGCTTCGAAAAGGATCGGAGCCGACCAGGTCACGGACGAATCCTGTGGCAGGCGATCCTGGATCTGCGATGACAATTGCCAAGCTTTCTGCGTACCTGGCTGGATTTGGCAGATGCGGGCAAGATGTCATGATGGCCAAACCAAATCCAGTGATTGACGGCCGATTAACAGTCATGGCCTGCAAAAAAAGTTGGTGGCTGCCAAGGTGGGCGCCGGGCCACGCGAGTCAAACAGCTAAAGATGCGATCACGATGAGAACCTGCGACTCCACCGGGCGACGGGTTTTTCGTTATCAAGAATTCGAAGAGAATGGGGGGACGACGCCAACTTTTGGAAACCAGTTGCAGCGAGCAGCCCCCCAAACCACGCTCAGAAATGCCTCATCGTTTACCTCATGATTTACGCAAAGGGAGAGAAGCCACAGTTGAAGGAAAATGGGGTAGAAAATCTCTTCCGTCCCACGAGACCGGACGTTCTTGTCATCCACCATCTCCACGGCGCAAGTTTAAAAATAATAAGGGGGGGGGGGAAAACAAAAGATGATACAGGGCAACGATCACCACCTATCCGAACGTCTTCCGATGAATTTCCGTCCCACTCATCGGGGGGTCGCCCACATTTTATTTCGAGGTTTTGGTGTCGTTGAGACGCGATTCCATTTCCGGTGGAGGTCCTTTGGTCGAGCACTTCTTTTCGCTTCCTTATGCTCGTTCTTGCCATTCCGCCGGTGGAGAATGACAGGGGTGGGTATGCGCGGACTGAATTTCCGCACCATACTCATCGTCGTACGATGAAGCCCCGATCAGCCAGCCGCCGTCACGGACGCGTGTGGGGGCCCTCGCTGTGCATGACACCCGGTTCTCATCCCCGGTCGTCTCACCGGCACGTCGAGGCGGCAGACAGTGGGGCGTGAGCTGCCCGTCTGGTCACTTGGTGTTGCATCGGCTTCAGGGCCGGAACATCTCCTCCCTGTGAAACGTTCGGACCAATGAACAAGCTTAGTCCGTGGATGTCGGTCAAGACACATCGGGAGGTAACATGTACGGCTCGCCTCGCACGGGAGCCAAATTCACCACGTTGCAAGCCGAATCCCGGGCGGACGTCTGTTGAGTCATTGGGCTTTCGAGACATCTGACACTCGATTCAGGCACGGCACCTTCTCGATACTGCAAACCGAAAGCCGAAGGGCTCAGAGCCACGTGGCAACCCTAGCCTCACGACACCAATCATCCTGGTTCTTCGGGAGCAAAACATTCGACTGGCTCAGCTCCCTCCGACTCAGTTCGTTGCTCAAAATGACCAAACACGTGAATTGTGTCGATATCATATAAACCTACTCCAAGGCATTCTGAAGTTCTTCTGCGTCCAGGCAAGTTATCAAAGTATGGTTAGGAACAAGACGGGTTTGTCCGCTCGAGCCTCCGCCAGCTTCGAATCCAACCAACGCCGTCCCTTCGGGGATCTCTACCATCTAGATCAGTATTTCCGATCGGTGCTGGGAACGATCCCAACAGCGCTGAGACGACATCTCCGACGCTCCTCTCCGAGGTAATGACTTCCTGCTGTGCTGAGCTTAACCTTCCAATGGCTTGCAGTTTGGGGATGGCATCTGGGAGTTTTTATCTTTCTGTCGCTGGGCAATGCGCGTTTCAAGCCTCGTTCTTGTCCCACTCCCTTCCGCCATCCTCTCCAACTGATGTTTTCAAAGGGGACTCGGACTGTTGAAGAACGGCCAACTCTCGCATTCTGAGGGGCGCAGGGTTCGCTCAGCATGAACCCCTCCGGTGTAAAGACCAAACATGACTCTTTAGACTCGTGTGGGGAATCAAAAGTTCGTCTCGAAAGTTCTCGCCTTCTTATTTCCCGATTAGGATACTGTGTGCGCCTCGACGACGTGGTGCGGGCGGCTGCTGGTTTGAGTTATACTTTGCATTCTTCCTCGCCCGTCGCAGGAGACTGGACGGACGGACGGACGGACGGCCAAGGGAGTCTTTTTTTGCCTCTGCCCGCCCCGTATGTTGTGGCCATGGCTGTGGAAGTTTTTGATACTCGCTAACCTGTGGCGCACGCGCGGTTCTTTTGAGTTTTGAAAATTACCCCAATAGGAGATGGTTCGGGGGGAAGTTTCTTTTGGGCTGGACCTTCCTCCTCTGTTCGTCCAGTGAAAGCACACATGAGGCCGCGAGAATTACCCACGTAGGAGGGGAAATGGCCCCAAGTCAGATGTCCAGCCAGCAGAGCTGTTGAATGTTGAAGCTGCTGTGCGGCGCTTAGGGGCCTTCTATGCGAATTACCTCATCAGGTTAGGAACGGCCAGCGACTTGGGATGGCCGGGTGCGGAGAGTTGCTGCTTCTGGATCCTGAACGCAATGAGTAGGGGATGCCATGGTTTTGAAGGAGGGGCGCGTTAGTTGGCGGCACCATGTTCGAGGTTATCGACCTCATGAACGTTGACGCGATACTGTTGTCTGCCTGATGCGGTAGGTGGTCTGTACGGGTTGGATTAAGTCGTGGAAACCCAAGCCACAGAGTTGGGTTGGTCGCCGTGGCCGAGGCTAAAGACGCAGCCCACTTTACCGGGCTCGTAGCTCGGAGTCGGGGCCGAGAGGAATCAGGCACCAAAGTGTATATATTGTTAGAAAGAAACAAAACTGAACCCTAACTAGCCCACCGGCACGGTGTTACACAACAAAACGGTTCAGGGATTATCTTTCGTATGAATTTCCTTCGAGGCCGAATTCAAACTTCGAGCTCGGCACGGAAGACATAAAAAACGTAATATAAAGTCTGGAAACCCTCACGAACCCCCACGTTCAGAACCAATGCGCCGCCCTTTTTTGCCTTTCCCCCACTTTCCGGAGCTGTGATGCATTACCCGGGCTCGGCCCCGCTCCAGCCGGAGTCCGACTTGGCTCGGTACGTCGTTTCGGCCCTTAACCACGGCGTAGGGCGTTCTCCTCGAGGATGGGCGATGCGTAGCGACCCGGGTCGTGTTGCGGGATCTGGCCAGACGGAGCAAACCGTGGGCGATGGGTGGGCATTTCGTGAGGCGGACGACGCATTAGGTTGACGTTCTCCTGCCTGATACTGGGCAGCCGGGATACCGGGAGGAACGATCCTGGTTTCTTGTCGTCACCTGTGAGGTTGGGAGGTAACGGCCGCCTAGTCATCCAGAACACGACCTACGATACTAAGTCTAGTGGGAGGATTTCTCAATCTTGCTAAAGTAAGTTTCCGGCTTTCGGAAGGGTAGTTTTCGTATGGTTCACTTCGACTCCTACTCGCATGATAGATTCAAGATATCTTGGATGCAGGGGGGGGGGATGACCGTTGTATGGAACTTTGTTGCTTTTCCCCCAGAGGTTACATGACTGAGGAGACGGCTTGTTGACACCATTACCCAATGTTGCTCTCGTAAACCTGCATGCTTCTGTCAATACACTGGAATACCTAGACTCTACATCAAGGAGACATGTTGAAAGTACACTTCTCTCCTCAAAAAAAGAAACGACTCAAGCCTTTACGTATAGTGTTGTGTGGAAGAGGGCCGGGATGGTGCGATCACAATGCGCTTCTATCAAAGTGTGTGAGAGCTGGTGTGTGTTCAAGATATGTAGAGATTTACGGTTCAACGGCTCGTCTGCCATTCAAGTCAGATGACTGTTACCGTATCTCCCAGGAACAAGAGAGGGAGTGAGAATTCGTATGCTTTGTAATGAGAATGAGCAGCTATGTTCCTGATAGTGGTAATCAAATAGACGACAGACCCAAGACTATGAGATCAAGCCATGTTATGTCACTGGTAGTGTAACCGACCATCGAAGACGCATAACTCAAGACTTGCTCTTGCGTGTCAAGGTCATAGGGTCGAATTTTCAAGTTATAGATTTTAAGAGTATGTTCAGATATCAAGACTCTAGCTCAAGAGCGGAGCCCAAGCCTTCCATTACGTTCCAAGCTGTCCTAGTTTGAACACGTAACTTGGGCCGGTTGGCAGGGTAGCCATCCTTTCCTGGGCCACTTCAGTCCGTCTTACTGGGGATTAACTGGTTGCTCCTCTTACCTCCCCTTCTCGTGCGTAAGATGAACAATAACAAAAACATACAACACCAGGTATTCAGTAGTTAATAGCAGTTCTTCATCTGATATCTTGCGTCCCATCCTGAAGGCCTTTACCTTCATCACGAGTAGACAGAGCCACTGGTCGGTTGCAAGACTCAGATTGACAGGCCGCAGGAAGACTGAACGTTTTGATTCCACTCGCGCAGGCACAGGCTCGCAGGTCTTCAAAGTGTTGCCCCCCACCAAAAAAAAAAAAAAAAAAAGGGCTGCAGACTTGCGCCGGTTATTCGCGCTCTTCCTCGATCGTGGTTGTGCGATTCCGCCCCGTATGCTGTCAGGCTGCATCGGCGTGGCACCAGCTAGAGGTCTTCGGCACCAGCTAGCACCGTTGATCATTCTCATTCAAAACCTGTCTCCTCCTAAGTTCTATTGCGTAAATTCTGTAATAACTAGCTTCCCTCTAGAATAACGTCATTGTGAGTCCATCCCGGTGCTCCCCCGTACTCCACCGGGCCCTCTCCGGCATCACCTTCGGGAGCTCTGGCACCATCCTTCAAGCACTGGAACGTGAGGCGCTGGTTTAACCCCAACTGCATCACTCGCCACAGAGGCAGTCCTGCGGCTGTCGTCTCCCACTGGTCAATGAAGTGCCTATGAGAAGCAATTGCGAAGCAGACACATGGCCTCACCAGAACGCTAACTGCCAATCAAGTTCAGGCGATAAATGCATGGAGGCGGCGTATGGGATGTGCGAGCCCACCCCGCCATCCTGTTATGCATCTTAAGAGAAATCACACCGAAAGGCGCGTCTGACCAGGTCTGCGACCGACGCAGACCGGTGGATGATTGAGAGCAAACCCCATTTTGGAGGCAGGTAACATATCCATCCTTCTTGTGAGGCATCACTTCAAAGTTCTCGAAAGCCTTCATATATGGCGCATGCATCGTTGATTGCAACAACACGTTCGATCGAGTGCAACTAAGTCACTACACCCTCTTTTCATAACAGAATGGACGTCGTTTCCAGCGGCCTGAACAGTATCCCGATGGCCACCGATGCTCGACCCCGGCGTCGTGAAGACTTTCAGATCGCGGTGCTGTGTGCGCTATCTCTCGAGTACGATGCTTGCCGCTTTGGCCTTTGACGAATTCTGGGACGAGAATGACGATTTTTTCGGGAGAGCACGAGGAGACCCTAACCAATACACCACTGGCCGGATCGGAAAACATAACGTCGTCATGGCTTTGCTTCCCAACATGGGCACGACCACTGCTGCAAGTGCATTGGCCAGCTTTCGTTCCAGCTACACTGAGCTCAAGCTGGCCATTTTGGTAGGCATATGCGGCGGGGTACCCGGCCTGGGCACCGAGACGGAGGTTCTGCTCGGGGACGTCATCATCAGCAAGACCGTAGTTCAATACGACTTTGGTCGGCAATATCCAGACAAGTTCACCCCCAAAGACACACTCGACGATAACCTCGGCCGACCTAACAAAGACATCCGCTCCCTGCTTGCCAAACTCGAAACGGACCGTACCTTCGACCTTCTCCACCGCAACGCTGCCGAAATCCTTACTCGGATCCAGCAGGCAGCCGCCCAGCCAGGTCGCCGGACACGAACCCGATACCCCTACCCTGGAGCAGCGCAAGATAAATTATTCAGTCCGGATTATCTACACAGACACCGAGTGCAAGAGGACTGTGGTTGTGACGAGAGCGGAGTTTGTGATACAGCCCCCGATGCATCGTGCAACGAGCTTCAATGCGACGTCGCTCATCTGGTACCCAGAGAGCGGCTTGAGATAAAGAAGAGGCTAGAGCTTGAAGGAAACATCGCAAAAGCCCAGGAACCGCAGATATTCATCGGCCGTGTTGGTTCAGGCAATACTGTGATGAAGTCTGGCACACATCGCGACTCCATTGCCAAGCAACATGGGCTCACCGCCTTCGAAATGGAGGCAGCCGGAGTTTGGGACGAGGCTCCGTGTGTCGTTGTCAAGGGTGTTTGTTACTATGCCGACAGCCACAAAAACAAGAAGTGGCAAACGTTTGCGGCTGCAACAGCAGCCTCCACGATGAAAGCGCTTCTCAAGCTCTACATTCAGACCGATCCACCAGGTGGTTCTAGAGCAGAGTGTATGTAAACAAACCCCATCGCACTAGCGTCTCTAATGCCATTCAGTCTCAGTCCAGCGTAACAATGAGATTCTGAGTTGGATCTCGAAAGAGCCTTACGAAAAACACCACATACAGACGAAGAGTGAGGTGTTGGAGGGCACAGGAAAGCGGCTCCTTGAGGACCGAACTTTCCTGAAATGGAAGAACGATGGCGTATTGTCAATCTTATGGCTACGCGGCATCCCAGGCTCTGGCAAGAGCAAGCTAACGTACGTTGAGCACAACGCAAGAGATTTTCTGGTCTGACTGCGCAAACCAAGGTCTCTTGTTGTCGAGGACGCCCAACAGACTTCTCAGAACAACCATGGCCGAGCCCCGGTGTATTTTTACTGTTCCCGGGACCCGGCTGAGCCCGGCCGCTCGGATCCTGCCAGCATAACGGCTAGTATTGCAAGATAACTTGCGATGTCTCAAGCCGATGGGCAGATTCTTGATGCTGCAGTAAAGGCTTACACCAAAGCTGAAGACAAGGCGTTCGCCTCCGGGTCACTTACAATAGGCGGAAGTGAGGATCTCATTCACAAGCTTCTTGAAGATAGCAAGAACCAAACATTGACGCTTGTGATCGGCGCGTTGGACGAATGCAATCAGGCAACCCGAAGCAGTTTAATTGAGATGCTAGAATCTCTTCTGAAGGCTCCATGTCTGTTGAAGATCTTCGTCTCAAGCCGGGACGATCAAGACATTGTCCACAACCTGAGGCACTATCAAAACTGGATCCTCTCTTCTGAACGAAACTCAGAGGACATAGACCTGTTCGTACGACCGGAGACTAGACGCCTGGTCGACAAAGGGTCTTTATTGCAGGGGAGCGCAAGAAAGGAAGAACTTCGCGACAAGATCATCCATAAGCTAACATCAAAGGCTCACGGCATGTATGTTTACAATCTCTTACTTTGTCTGCAGTTAACTTATGGTTTTAGGTTTCGCTGGGCCAGTCTACACATACAAGAACTTTGCCAACAGACAACCGACGCAGCGGTTGAGGAGAGGCTCGTGAAAATGCCGAAGACGCTCGAAGGGCTGTACCAGGAGATTCTTTCAAAAATCGAAACCCACGATGCCGATGCAGACAAACACCTGGCCAGAAATGCTCTCAGTTGGCTACTCTGTGGCTGGGAACACCTCAAATCCGACGTCTTCCTGGCCTTCGTTTCCAAGAAGAAAGACGGGTTCGCTCCCACGATTTCGAAGGACCAGCTTTTAGAATTGTGCAATAATCTCGTCGTTCTCGATACCAATCTGGACACCTTTCGGTTCTCTCATTTATCAGTCAGAGAGTTCCTCGAAGGTCAACAATTATACCAGGCGGCACCTGCAAACGCACTTGCGGCTGAGAGTTGTCTACTCAATCTCACTGTCATCTCATCCAAACGTGCGTCTTTGACGCCAATTTTGGAATACTCATGCTTGTTTTGGGCATATCATGCACAAGCAGCGACGCAAGAGAGGCAACCACGATTGAATCAACTTCTGGTCGACTTCTTGTCTGCGGAGAAAGATCCACGCTCGTCGTTCTATCTTTGGCGTGAAAGCGTCAGCAAAATTCCTGCGTACAGGAGGCGTAAGGCGCCTAAAACAGAGGCTGCCACGTCCTACAAGCCATCTGTTCTGCTGGTTATCTGTACGTCTGATTTGTCTGATGTTCTTGGCCCAGAACAATGGAGACAGCTGGCACAAACTCGGCCCCAGACTTGGGGGGGGCCTCACGCATGAAGAACTTGCAGCCCGTTATGGCAGCATGAAAATCCTTCAGTGGCATTTCGATGCCGGAGTTCCCTTCAACATAACCGAACGAGTTGTTAACCAGGCGGCAGCTGCGAGCGAAGAGAATGGTATGCAGGTGATGAAGTTTCTTCTCGACAAGCGTGGGCTTGAGATCCAGATCACGGAAGAGGTCGTCATAAATGCGGCTTCCAACGGACATTGCGGCAACGAAATCCTGGCGTTTCTCCTTGAGACGCGCGGTTATGAGTTCAAAATCACCGACAAAGTCATCCATGCTGCGGTTCAGAATGGAGCCAAGAGTGTGGACATAATCTCGCGACTTCTCAAGCAACGTGGGAGCGAGATCCAAATTACCAAAGAAATTATTGTAGCTGCCGCTCGGAACGACGAGAGTGGCGTAGACATAATAACGCTACTCCTGGAAGAGCGCGGGGATGAGATCGAAAATCTCTGAAAAAGTCATTCTAGCTGCTGCAACTGGTTACCACAAAAAACATCCTGCTTATCTCGGGAACCTGGACAGAAGTTTAGAGTTGCTTTTCAACAAGCGGAGGGGCCAGATCCACATTACTACAGACATCGTAACGGCTATAGCTGCGACCGAGGCCTGCAGCAGAAAAGTAATGGCATTGCTGCTCGACGAGTGTGAAGACGAGATGCAGATCACAAAGGAGCTCGTTCAAGCTGTATCAAGTTTAAGAAACAACGACGAAGTTATGGAGCTACTACTCGACAGGTTTGGGTTCAAGGCTCAAATCACTGATGAAATCATTGAGATAGCCGTAGCACACTTCTCCGATACTATAGTACGCAGATTCATCGACACGTATGGGGACGCAGTGCAGATTACCGACGAGATTGTCAGGGCTGCTGTAGGAAATCGGGGTTACAGCAAGGAGATCATAAAGCTACCTTTCGATGTCTCTGGGAGTAAAATCAAGGTCAAAGAGATCGTTGAATTTGCGTCTTTGGACTCATATTATGGACCCAAGGTGTTGATGGTACTTTTCAAGAAGCGAAGGGGTGAGGTCGACATCACAGAGGAAGTTCTTAAATGTTCAGCTGCAGAAAATGACTGAAGATCGAATGGAAAGTTGTTGGAGCTCCTTCTTGACCGGAATATGGAGAGGATCCAACTTAGTGAAGGCGTCCTGACGGCCGCGGCCGGAAACTACAACAGGGGCGCGCCCTTCACAGCATTGCTTCTCATCAACGGCGGAAATGACATCCAGATCACTGGAAAGATTGTCAAGGCTGCAGTACAGAAAAAGCACTGCAGCGATAGAATCATGGAGGTGTTTCTCGATAAACGCGGAGACGACATCCAAATTACTGAAGAGGTCCTCGAAGTTGCAGTACAGAACGAGGACTGCGGCGACAGAATCATGGAGGTGCTTCTGAGTAAGGGCGGAGATGACATCCGGATCACCAAAAAGGTTGTCAAGGCTGCAGTACGGAACGAGAGCTGTGGCGATAAAATCATGGAGGTGCTTCTTGAGAAGCGCGGAGACATCAACGCCCGGGGCGACGAGTATAACGTTGCTCTCCAAACTTCTTCAGTCGAAGGGCGCGAGAAGGCTGTCCAGGTGCTCCTTGACAACAACGCAAACGTCAACGCTCAGGGCGGTCATTACGATACTTCCCTCCAAGCCGCTTCGTCGAACGGGCAAGTCGAGGTGGTTTCACTGTTCCTTGCTAAGTACAATGTTGACTTGAACTACAAAAACCCTCGATCTGGTCGGACAGCTCTTTCGTATGCTGCTGAAGGCGGTCACGAATCCGTTGTGGACCTATTGCTTGCAGAAGGCCATTTGGATCCCTGTTCAACAGATCACATGAGGCGGACGCCGTTATTTTTGGTGTCTAAGGAAGGACATACCACAATCGTTAACGCCCTGATAGCACGGGACTCGTCGGCCTCAGGTTGGGCGGATAGCTACGGCTCAGCCCCTCTATCTGCAGCGGCTAGACGAGGGCACGCCAAGGTGGTGAGGTCCCCCTTGGCTATCAAAGGTGTTGACATCAACTCTCGGGATTGTTTCGGTTGGACACCTTTACGGTGGGCTAAAAGTTGCGGACATCGTGAGATCTCACATCTTCTATGTGAAACTGGAAAGCAACGAGGCATACAGCTGGATGACGATCAGATGGCCGTAAAGGTCAACATAAGACCACATGCTACGTCAGACCGATGTTGTGATTTCTGCACCTTTGGCATCTCGGAGAACCGTGGGTATTATCATTGTTCAGTTTGTAACGGTGGGGACTTGGATATCTGCGTAGACTGCTTCGATGATGACGGCGGTTCTCTTGTGAAATCGCATGTCTTAGATCCAAGGGGAGGAAAGAGACAGACAAAAGAACGAATGGGGCCAGTTGGGTATGAACGAGAGTGGTGTTGACAAACTATCGGCTACTTGGCTTGACCTCTTCCTGGTTTATCCTGTGTCCTTAGTCATGTACGTGTATTGTGATTGTCTAGAATGCGACACGGAGCAATAATGGCGTTAGCCATACAGAATTTTTTGATCTAACACACCAGTTGGGTTCATGGCCTGCCTTGAGGTTATTCCGATACATCATATCCCAGTAAGTGGGTTGGTGTCAATAAGGCGTAGAAGATGTATTTACACTGCATGCCTGATTACTTACAAAGGCTTTGTTAGCCTGTTAGCTACAATACTGTTTGTTTTATTCATCCATGGCTAATGGGTGTGTTCTAATCAGTTGAGTTGTTTTGTCTAAACGTTCTTGATCTTCCTCAGAGAGGTTGACTTGAAAATGTAACCAACCTTGTTCTAAGCTGCAAAACACTTCATAAAAGAAATTCAAGTCCAATATACTTTACAACGAGTGCAGTTAGATTATATAGAGTGAGCGAAGGGCGGAAGAGACAATGCGAGAGGGTGAGTATTGGGGGCTGAGAGACCAGAAGCTATGAACTAAGAATGTCAGAAGAAGCTCTGGCAAGCCTGATGCGACGGAGCACTTGTTCTCCCACAGGTGGCCTATATTGTACCGGAAAACTTAATTATGCACTCTGCCAGTGGCCAAATCAGTATCCTCAGGGGATCATGAAATGCTAGGCCGGATTTGACTTTCTGGTGGCACTATGGGTGGACGTCTGACACAACTTCTCGTTGGTTTTCTTTTTTTTTTTTTCTTAAGGACCCAGTGTGTGCGATTGTGTTAGTTTGTCAAAGGCTGCTGCTCTTCACGGAGTAGGCCTTGATGGCAGTAAAGCAAGTACCCTCATGACAAAAGAAGCCTCTAATATCCTTCTGTTGACTCTCGCAAGTTTCAGAGGGAAACCACACAAGTCAGGAACGCAGGAATATGAGAGTATGTTATAAGACATTCCTGTAGGTCCAGTTGAGCATCTTGTCTCAAGCGCGACAATCAGTAATGCGACTGACTCAAAGCAGATGACTGGCGGATCAAAGTGACTGGTTGGCAAGAGTGAAAGCAAGCCGAGCCCGCACCGAGGTGGATGCTGGGGCGAGGAACGGAACAATGAAGCTATCGCCGCCACATTAGCAACCGAACGACCCACCGCGCGGGATATCCTGCGAGACAGACCAATCGAAAGCTTGCCCAGACAGCCGGTCGCAAGCCACCATTGCTGGAGAGTGTCACAAGAATCCCAAGATGGTGGTGAAAATGGAAGATTGAAATCCAGATATTGGCTGCCGTCCGCGGGGACAGTCTGTAGAGGGGTTCCCTTTGAGAAGGGCCCGCCAGCCCGCGACTGCCGCCCCCCCCCCCCACTATCGGGCCCAAACAGGCTTAAGCGGGCGCAACACGGACCATGTGGCCCTCCTAAAAAGCGAGCCCAGAACCCGGGCGACGGGGATCATGAGAGCTTGGGCGGCGCAGCGTCCACTGAGAGGGCTGCGACGGCGTGGGACTTAGCCGGCCGGTTCCGCCGACTCGTGGGGCCGGATGCGGACGAGAAGCGGCACTTGGCCAATCAGAGTTCGTATCACAAGGAAAAAAAAAGAAGAATGCTCCCTCGAAAATCATGATCCTGGGCAAGTCGACACCACACCTCCTCGTGGCAAGGCGCGATAGCGATAGTGCAGCTCTCAGCTCCCCCACCTTCTCCTCCCTGCCCTGGCCGATTCGAAGTTTTTTTCTTTTCGACTTTTCTCTTTCGTTGATCGACCGTCTTTGTTTTTCTGAAGAAGCTGGGATATTTGCCTCGATCTTCCACCCAGGCACTTTAGCTTCTTCATCCTCCAGCCCACCTGCGACACTTGAGACCCAGAAAGAAAGAGGGTGTCGAACAGAGTTTCGCGGCCATCTCCAAATCACGCGCTTGCAGTGCGACAACCACCAAACCTTCTGCCGACGACAAACGACGACAGACGGACAGTCATATGTTGCGCGCCACCCCGTCCGTCGTCTTCACCTACTACCACTACTTCCCGGCGCATCGGTCCATGTGCCTTTCTATCGCGAGATAGACTAAACAGCAGGCGACTTGGAGTCTTTGCGCTTGCTTTCTGGGGACGAGAAAGACCACAATCATACTTCCGCACATTTATTGACAGCTACCTTGACCACATCGGTCACGCTTTGCTTGCGAAACCCTCATCTCGGAGCTGAGATTTCGTGTGTTTCGCGCAGACGATACCCGTTCGTCAGACCGACCTCTTGCGCAAAAAGGTACGTCGAAGCCATGACGAGATGGCCTCGTCCTGCCTTGCGCGCGTAGCAGCCGGCTAACCGCATGACACCCCGCAGGCTTCGCCGCATGCCCGACATCGTCGCGCGCATCGAGTCCATCCTGTCGCTACCGCTCCCGCGCATAACACCCTTCACCGAGAACCGACAACAAGGCCCCTCCTACGAACCGCTGCCCGCCATGCCCGTCGAGGACAGCAGCAAGGACGCGCAGGCGCCGCCGGTGACGACGACGCAGATCACGGCCGGGGTCGAGGAGTCCGACCTCGTCAACCAGGGCCTCCAGGACATCGAGGCGCGCAAGGTGCACTGGTGGAGCTACTTCACGACCGTCGACTTCTGGATCGTCCTCGTCATCGGCCAGGTGCTCGCCCTGTGCATCACGTCGACCAACACCTTCACCTCGTTCCTCGCCAACAACGGCGTCTCGATCCCGGCCTTCCAGACCGTCTTCAACTACATCCTCCTCTTCCTCATCTACTTCCCCGTCACCCTCTACCACTACGGCCTCCGCAAGTGGGGCCGCCTCGTCCTCCGCGACGGCTGGAAGTACTTCATCCTCTCCTTCCTCGACGTCGAGGGCAACTACTTCACCGTCCTCGCCTACCGCTACACCAACATCCTCTCCGCCCAGCTCCTCAACTTCTGGGCCATCGTCGTCGTCATCGTCCTCTCCTTCTTCCTCCTCCGCGTCCGCTACAAGGTCTTCCAGATCGTCGGCATCCTCGTCGCCATCGGCGGCTGCGGAGTCCTCCTCGCCTCCGACCACATCACCGGCTCCAACGGCGGGCCCGGCGTCGACCTCGTCAAGGGCGACCTCTTCGCCCTCCTCGGCGCCACCCTCTACGGCGTCACCAACGTCGCCGAGGAGTGGTTCGTCAGCCGCAGGCCCGTCTACGAGGTGCTCTCCTTCATGGGCATGTGGGGCATGTGCATCAACGGCGTCCAGGCCGCAATCTTCGACCGCCAGTCCTTCCGCGACGCCACCTGGAACGGCCCCGCCGTCGGCTACCTCATCGGCTACACCCTCGCCCTCTGCCTCTTTTACAGCCTCGTGCCCCTGCTGCTGCGCATGGCCAGCGCCGCCTTCTACAACATCTCGCTGCTGACCGGCAACTTCTGGGGCATCATCATCGGCGTCAACGTCTTCGGCTACGCCATCCACTGGATGTACCCCATCGCCTTCGTCCTCATCATCCTCGGCCAGGTCGCCTACTTCCTCGCCGGCAGCATGCTCGGCGACTCCAAGAAGCCCTGGCTGGGCGACAACCAGGAGGACGGCGTCGCCGGTCTCGGCACGGCCAAGCTCAAGGCCATCAACGCCGCGCGAAGGCGGCAGATGGCTGCTCCCGTCTACGGCGAGTCGTACGCCTGAGGAGGTGTGTGGGGGGTTTTGTTCGTATCGACGGTGCGAAAATTATCCTTCTATGATTAGTTCTGATTGTAATGATTCTGAGGGTTTGCTGCTTGGACGGAAGTGTGGGAGGTCGTGTGTGGCACGGCTCACGTGTGGACGAGGTCATGACAGACTATACTGTTTGGTCTCCCGTCGGCTGTCGGTATTCTACAGCGCTCTTTGCTCCAAACGGTAGAGCAGAATAAGATTTTGGTTCCAAGACGCCCCGTCCCCCATACCCCGCTGCGCATCTCATGCTGTGAAGTCACGATTTTACGTCAGCGCTTCCGTCAACCGACGGCTCTCTGAAAAAAATGGCGTTGCGCGCGAGCGGTATGAGCTCTTGGCGTGACCTGGGGAGGATATCCGAGGGCCGCACGTCCAGCCCGTCGGCGTCCAGTGTCTAACCGCATCGTTCGTCGCGCGCCATCCCCGTCAGCCGAACGCCAGTGATGAAAATACCCGATATCGTTTCTCAGGCTGCCCGATTTCTCATCCTAGTCTTTCCACTGCGGACTCAGAGGCCGTCGCGAGTCCCGTCTTGAGGCCGACTACCAACTTTAAAAGCCAAATGAACCCTTCGACCCCTCGATCGACCTCTCCACCCTCGTGTGTAAGTACCCGATCATCCACATTGCTGAAGGGAGCAGCAACTCCCTTTCCTCTCTTTTGCTTTTGTTCTCTTCCCCTCCTGCACTCGGCACGAGGAGCAGTCCGGCTAGGGATTCGGGCCATGCCTCGACTTGCCCACAGTCCTCAGGCTGACATGGGGTGCCAAGACGAGAGCTGGCGGGCGGTGCAATTCGAGATTCAGGGAGAGCCAGCCAACCAAGGGCACGGACGTGAACACGACGTCGTTCATCTCCCGCCTTGCCTCGGCGTCATTGTCCGAAAGATGGAATAATAGAGTATCGCCTCGAAAAGCGTTTGAGAATCCCGGTCTTTTCCCCCATTATTCCATATCCACCCTTCGTTCCTCGGCCCTCAAAAAAAAAAAAAAGAATAATACNTAAAAAATTCGCTCTGCTCCTATACCCTAAAACGATGGAAAACTTTTCCCTATTGTGTTAGAAACTTCATGTTCCTCCGCCGGGCCCCCATCATCATATCTCTGTTCCCAAAGGTTAATGGCGTCTAATTCCGCACAGCATGGATGATCCCCGATAAGAATGGATAGCCCCAAACTTCGAAAGGGGAAAGGTAAAAATCGAAAAAGGGAAAAAACCGCAGGCGCGCATGGAACGCACACCTTGGGGATTAGAAATCGCGGCCCGCAGAGGGCCGTCTCGGCCTAGAATTGCCAGCACCTCCGTCACTCCCGAATCCAAAAGGGAAGAGAAAAACCCGTCATCCCCCCCCTCTCACCCTCCCACACGAGTCCTCCTCCAGAACAAAGCTCGCGCATGCTGCAAAATCACAGCTCACGAAAACGGCACAGCGCGATGCAAACTGGGTCGCTCGTGAGATGCCAAGGAAGTGTGTGTACGAAATAGGCGACGAGGAAGGCGCTTTTTCAGCAGGGCGGTGCGTCTTCTCCATCGTCAGCCGACGGAAGCAATCGTGCGGTGCTCCCGAATCCCGTTTGTGGCAGTCGTCGGACAGGAGAAAGGTAACCGCCCCGATTGGCTCGATTCCACCACCATTCTCCAAGATGCACCAGAGGCTTTGCCCGACTTACACCGGGCTTGCTCTTCCTGTTCGTGGCCTCCGCCACGGCACGGCTTCACGACCTCTTCCCTCGTATAGGGCACACTTGGCAACCCGTATATCGGATGCACCAAGTCCGCTGTACCACGTTGGTCGTGATTCGTGATGATACTCGTCTGACAGATCGTTGTACCCGATTCTTGCACGACCCCTCATCTCAGAACTGTCCCCCTCGCCTCATCATGTCGTACCGCGTACGTTTAACTAAATGAGCTCATTCTCCCGTCACCCTCAGCCCCCGGGACATGATGCCGTTCTGTGTCTGAGGCGACATCCGACGCATGATCTTCCGCAAGAGATGCGAATTGTCCGCAAAGCCCTTCTTTCCATCTTGCCCACCTTACCCATGTGCAGTCTACAAACACCCCCTTTCTTCCATCTTTGACACGCGCCCGGCCGCCTGTTCATCAGGTACCGCCGACGTTGCTCCCACAGCTCGTGCGCATCTTTCATGCGTAATATCCCAAGGATCTGGTTGAGAAGGTAGTCATCTACCTCTTACATTTAGCCTTTCCGCAAACCTTCGGGCATCAAGCCCGCCTGTCGAAGGATCGGCCTTGCCAAGCCCACTTTCTCGCACATTTCAGACTTTATACTTCAGAGCTTCGTCCGCCTATCCGTATCAGCTTCTGGTGCTTTCCTCCTCCTCGTCCCATCTTCCTTGCCTGCCTTCCCCCCGGAGCGGTTCCCTGTCCAGGAGGGGAACAGTCTGGGATTGGCCCGCCACAGCGAGTTGAGTGTCGAAAGCCAGACGAAAAACGCGCCCGAACAATACGCTACACCTCATCCAACACTGCTGATGGGGTGAGTGAATGAGGTGGAAACGTGATGAGTCGTCGTAACCAAAACTTTATCTAAGTTCGCACTCGACACCCAATCACACACGGCCGCACGCAAGTTCGGAAATTGGCAGATACCGCGTGCTTAACCTCTTGGGCTACAGGCATGACAATCGAAAACGACGAGGTCAGAGCTCGACCGTGTTGTAGGACCGTCTGATATACCCAACAGATCATCCCTCGTTTTCTCTGGGGTATAGGAATACACATTTCTGCCTTCACCCATATACGAAACCCCATCAAGCGGTTTTCCTGCACCGTGGAGCTGTTCGCACTTGTCAGCTGATTTTGCCACCTTTGGAACCGAGAGCAGGAAAACGGCACACGGAGGAGGTCAATATAGACGAATCGACAGGAGGCGCCCCTGATCATGGGCCCTTCTGATGACCAGAACATGCTCACGAACCCGTCTTCTCGGGCGCGCCTCCGAACCAACATCTCCTGTCGTTCAAAAGTTGTCATCGCCGCCTTAATTCTCTCCCTCGCCTCGACCGTGTTTTTCCTGCAGACAGACTGGCATGTCGCCAGCTCTAGGGCCCCAGTCTCCATCGTCGAAGGATCTCCCTCTGAATCCTTGAAAGGCGGCGCCGGCGATAACGATTACAAGCCATACACCCCGAAAAAGGCCGTTCTGTCCCCCGACGCAGATGGTGTCCTTCTTTCGGCTGGGCGCCCCTCCTTTGTTTCTCCGAGTGGTCGATATGCTCTCGTGCTCCAAGATGACGGGGACATTGTCCTGCACCGCCATGACTTCGATGGAAGTACCCACCCCGTATGGTGGACGGCGACGGGCGACGGGGCAAAGGGTGGACGCACGCTTTTTGTCGAGAAGAAGGAGATCGGAATGCGTGTCGCAATCAATGCCACGTTGCAGAACACCTGGAAAACGATTTGGCATAGCGACATGGAACCAGCGTGCAAAGTTACAACAAACCCCCACACAAGACGTGCAATTGGCCATTCGGAGTCTGACGGCTTGCTGAAAAGGGTGATTCCTGGCCAGCTCGAGCTTTCGGACGAGGGTAGACTTTCTATCGCAGGAGCTTGCGATTTGTATGTTTCACCAAAGGAGCGCGAAAAGGAGCGCAGTCTCGCCGTCATCGTCGCGGGCCTTTACAGGACAAATCCCGCGACCTGCCACACCCACATGAAGTGGCTCATCGACTCTCATCCCTCTTTCCGAAGGATTGATGTGTTCGCATACATGCTTTACGAACCGGCGGACATCAACGTCTTCAACCGTACCAAGGAATCGATGGAGAAGGAGCTGCGAGACTGTTACGGCTCGCATCTGCGATCGTTCGACATAATCCCGGTTGAAGCGGCCGAGGTCGAGTATCCCGGTGGTCAAAAGGCGATGCTGGCGACGCCTTGCGGGGCAAGACTACGGCGTCTGAACAACCAGTTGAGAACGATCCGGCTGGCGGCGGAAAAGTGGTGGGCCTGGAGCATAACGAACGGATACATCCATGACACGGTCCTAAGGATCCGGCCTGACACCTCGTTCTGGGCGAGGCCCGATTTCAAGACTCTCGAGGAGTTGGGCACGAACACGCTGGTGCTGCCGCATCCTCGCGGCGAGCACTACTTTTACTGCGCCAGAATGAGCGGCCGAGTCGGCGTTGGTAAGCAGTTTTCGGGGACATACAAATGAATGACACGCTGGCTGACCGAACGGCTTGACAGGACCGACCGACCAAATCGCTTACGGCAGCGCGGCGGCCATGGGCCACTGGCTGTACATGTACGACAGGTTTCAACAGATGGTCGACATGGCGGCGACCCCAACCCGACCGGCAATGCGTGACTGGTCGGGATGCGAAGATCTGCCGTCGGGCCCGTTGGCGAGCGACTGCCCAAGAGCAGCGCCGTGCTCGATCGAGTGTCTGGTTGCGTGGTATCTCGATGCACGCGGGGTGGACTTCCACATCGAGTGGGGATGGGATCAAAGCGTGCTACGATGGGTAGATGTCGGACTCCTCGGGGCGGAGGAGGAGAGGGTAGCCGATCATGACGACGACACGAACGAAAAGGCCGACGGATTGATGTGGGGGTGAGGGAGAGGCAGAGACAAGGATTCCTCTGGTTCTATTTGTACAGGGTGGTGTTGTGTGCATCGTAGGAAGTTGATAATACCCTCGTGCATGGTGAAGGGACGTGTCAAGTAAAGAGGAAAAGGGCTTGAATGTTAATGGTCGGGGCGTTCGCCAGGCGTTGAAACGGTATAGGACGCATTGAATAACTGGTACAATAGATGGGTTTAAGAGTTAGCGCATGGAAAGTCATCAAGACGATCGAATGAGAAACCTCGACAGTGAACGGGCAGGAGAAAGAGGGCGAAAACACCGACCAATTTGCTGAACGGTGCTGGGAGAAGCCAGTCCCAGGACTAGGGGAATATCGAGGACAGCAGTTTGGCTTGGCCAATATGGGTTAAGCTGTGGGAAGGTTAAGACGCTTGACCTGAGGAGGAAAAGGAGGAAATATGTCGTTGGTCCGTAGATACCAGGAATGGAAGGGCTTCATGCACCGTACTTTAAAACGACCGGGATATCTCGCATGCTACCAGTGTTGTTTTGATTCTTACCTTACTATACGTTAATTACAATGGCCCCAGCAGGTATGGGCGCTTCTTCTTTTTCCTTCCTTTTCGGGATGGCAACTCACTCTACTCTTTATCCGCACCTCGTCGTCGTCAGGGGTTAGAGGAAGCGACATGAACTGTTCAAAAAGAAGAGTGCGCCTTTTTCCTGTATCCCACCATGAGACTACAGTTGGTGTCTGAAAATAGGGCAAGATTATCTGTGAAATGAACAAGAACCAAAGAAAGGGCTGTCAGCCGACCGACAAGTCCTACTGCGATTACCACAAATAGTTGAGCCATGCATGTTAACATGAGAGAGACTGGATGCCTTGCTGTCTATGAGTGGCCGCCGCAGTTACATCCTGCAATATCTAGTTCTCTCGCTTACCTATGTGGCTTCGGGGCCCTTCGCGAGCCCTCCTTCGGTGTCCAAGACGGACCCTGTTGGAAGAAGGCATAATAGCTGCATCGCCGTCTACCTTACATCCCTCGGCCGGCCCTGGCCACGACAGAGCCCATAATGGGACAGAGGGACCAAGCCATGGAAATGACCACGCGTTGATGACAGCGGGGGTTTCCTTGGCGATTGGACGGATGGGCGCCTCATCTTGGGTGTATTTCGGGTTGCAGCCATCTGAAAGGTGGCTCATGTGCGCAATCTTCCAAGCCGGATGGTAACGAGGAGAGGTTCCCAACCAGCGTGGAGGAAGGCAGGTAATTACCTAGTTTTCAAGATGGGGACCAGGATTTAGGCGGCAAGAGCAACAGGCAGAATACGTCTTGTGATCTGTGGGAGAAGGGCGGATATGGGTCAACGAAGGAGTTGTGTGGGTTGGGGAACAGAAAAGGGACTTTTGCGTGTACATGACGGATGTTCCAAGGCCATGTGCCGCATCTCTGCAGCGACCAATTTCCCGTCTCACCGTTCGGTCGGCGCGGCGTCACGTCAGACTAGGAGCAGCAAGAAAAACGTCCAACCGCAAGACGGCGTCGACAGCGAAACGTATTTCTGGGCTTGTGGCGACGCCCAAGAAAAGCTTGTCCCGCGCTCACGGATCGTTCGCGTTCCTAGTGCCCGACTTGGAGTGATGATTCCGATGCCGTGCCTAGAATGGGCAACCTGGAGGAAGGAGGCCGGGTGCGAGAAAGAAGTGTCGAACGTCTTCATAACCTCTCTCACATGTCGCACTCGTCTCCTCATCGGAATTAATCAATGTGTTTGTGCTTAAGAAAGGCCCCTGGACCTGGTGCAAATCTCTCCACTCCGTCCTCCAGAGTGGGCACGCATCGGCAAAATCCCGAACTGGCCTCAGCTCAACTACTACTATGTACTATTACTGTTTGCTCACCTCGCTTCCAAGGGCAAGATCGCACAGGTGGCCAGCAATTCGCCGAAAGACAGGCGACTGTTAAGATTGCGCTCACATCCCGGGCAAAAATCCGCCGTCTTGGGACCCCCCCTCCTTTCTTCCCTCGATCTCTCCACCGGCAACTGGGCTGAAGAAACGTGAGTGGGTGAGAGGAAGGGTTAGAGAGAGGGTAAAAAAGAAAAACGGGCCCTTTCCCGGAAAGACGGCCTGCATCTCCTCTAGTCCAAAAGCCCCCAAACTGACCAGGGATCCGGCACGACTGATGCATTGGCGCCGCTGACAGGCAGCCCATCCCATCCCAGATCCAGGGGAAGGAACCAATTGGGAGACGAAAGGGCCCCCTTATTCTGGCCGTCGCTTAAAGCACGCTAGTCCTGTTCCTGTCATGGCCAGTCGTCCGGCCCCTTCTTCCGCGCAGCGCCAAACGTACTGTGGTAGATGTTCTCACGCCTGGACCACAGCTTGACATGGCTTCACAGGCATCGTGAACTTGGAGCTTACCCTTTCTGGCAGCAGCGGCGCCTCGCTGTATCCACAACCGCCCATGTCGTCTCTTCCATCGTCTCTCGCTCAACTCCGCTCGCCACGGCGCCGTCGCGGTGGTCGCCTGCACGCAACCCACCCGACTAACACCGACATGAGGTACGTCGTCACCGCCGCAAGCTGTGCCGCTGTTGGGCGTCGACGCCTTGCTCACCCCGGGGAGAAGTCACAGGTGTCGGGTGCCCTCGCAAGGACGGGAAATTGTTCTCCTGCGCTTCTGACCATGGCTTAACCACACCATGAGATCCTTTGCCCTCTTGCCCAGGCAATATTGCTTCCAACCGTCCCCGAATGTGGTTAGACACCTTCATCGCCGTGCCGCGTTGTGGGCAACGGCGTAGAGCTCGTCGCTCTACTATGAATGGGAGCCCTTTCCCGCTTCTCGCCGTCTGGCCTCTTCTCCTCTCTTGCTTCTCCACCCCCCATCTCTGTTCCTGTCAAGAAACCAGAGACGTCGGCGTGCGTTCCCAGCCCATTGCAAACGTTTTGTTTGCGTCCTTTCGTTGATCGTAGATCACCATCTATCATCACCACACTCATTCCACGGCCTCGGCCACATTACAGTCGTTCCGGTACACTTACGGATACCTCCTAATTTTCTAATACACTCCCCCTCAACCATGCTCTTCAAGAAGTCCTTCCTTCTGGCCGCCGCGGCCGCCGTCCCGGCCCTGGCCCATGATCTCAACCTCTACTGGGGACAGTATGGTCCGCCTGAGGACCGCCTTTCCGGCTACTGCGACTCCTCTGGAGTCACCCAGGTCTCTCTGTCCTTCGTCACTTACTCCCCCAAGAACAGCAACGGCTTCCCCGGTACCAACTTCGCCGGCCACTGCGGCGCCGAGAGCTACTACGTCAACCCCGTCACCGGCAAGGAGACCAAGTTGATCATGAACTGTGACTACATCAAGCAGGACATCAAGTACTGCCAGTCCAAGGGCGTCAAGGTTCTTCTGGCCATCGGCGGCTACTGCCCTACCGGGGGCCCTTGCAGCTACGACATCGACAACGAGGCCCAGGGTATCGCGTTCGCCGAGCTGTTGCACGGTACTTTCGGCCCTTACAACCCGCGCTGGACCAGTCCCCGTCCCTTCGACATCAGCCCCTCCGAGCGCGTCGCCGTCGACGGTTTCGACTTTGATATCGAATTCAAGTACCGTACGTTGTGTGATGCGATATTTTGGTGTCGAAAAAGCAGGCTAACTGTGACAACGCAGCGGACCAGAGGCCCTGGATCAGGATGGTTGAGACGCTCCGCGCCAGAGGAAACTACCACATCACCGCTGCCCCTCAGTGCCCGACCTCGGCGGAATGGTTCCAGCTCAGGGACCTCATCTACAACGCCAAGTTCGACGCCCTCTTCGTCCAGTTCTACAACAACCCCGGCTGCCAGATCTCCGACACTCCCAACTACAACGACTGGGAGGTCGTCCTCTCCCAGACCTCCAAGAGCAAGGACGCCAAGCTCTTCTTCGGTGTTCTCGCCAGCCCGGAGGCGGGATGGAACGGATACGCCCCCCCTTCCAAGATCAAGGAGATCATCTGCCAGTACCAGGACAGGCCGAGCTTCGGCGGTGTCTCCGTCTGGGATGCCACCCGCGGTGCTGCGAGCTTGGTCGGCACCCAGACCTTCAACGAGGCCGTCGCCGATGCCCTCAAGTACGGCTGCAACCCCATTCCTCCCAAGCCTTCCTCCACCAGCGTGCGAACCTCTTCGACCTCCACCTCCCAGGTCGTTTCGACCACTTCTTCCGCGGTTGTTTCGACTACTTCCTCAGCGGTCGTCTCAACTTCTTCCTCGGTGGTCGTTTCGACCTCTTCTTCGGTCCTCTCCAGCTCTGAGTCTTCAACTTACAGCCACTCCGCCTCCGCCTCTGCTTCGGAGACCGTTTCTGAGACCGTCTCCGAGTCGCACTCCGTGACCGCATCCGCCTCTGCTTCTGAGACTGTTTCCGAAACCGCCACTGTCTCGGCTTCTGAGACTGCCTCCGAGACCCTCTCCGAGTCGCATTCCGTGACCGCAACCGCCTCGGCTTCGGAGACCGTCTCTGAGTCCGCGTCCGACTCTTACTCCGTGACCGCTACGGCTTCCGCTTCCGTCACCGGCTCCGACTCTGAGAAGCCCACTGCCACTGCCACTGCCACTGCCACTGCCTCCGCCTCCGCCTCCGCCTCCGCCTCTGCCTCCGACACATGCGACGAGGATGATGAAGATTTCCCCACTGCCACTGCCACTCCTTCCGTTACCGGCTCGGACTCTGAGAAGCCTACGGCGACGGCCACTGCTTCCATCACTGGCTCCGACTCGGAGCAGCCGACTGCGACCGCCACCGCTTCCGCCACCGGCTCGGACTCCGAAGAGCCCACTGCTACTCTGACGGCATCCAACACCGGTTCCAACTCGGAGAAGCCCACTGTCACTGCTACTGCGTCCGTCACAGAGTCCGAGGAGCTCGTCACCAGCACCGTGTACACCACCAAGGTCTCCACCATCACATCTTGCAAGCCCGAGGTGCCCTGCACCAAGGGCGAGGTCGTCACGGAGACGATCCCGTGGTACACTACTGTCTGTCCCGTCTCGGCCACGTCATCTCCCGTCGCCAAGCCCACGACTACCGCGCCCCCTGAATGGGTGACGAGCACAGTCTACACGACCAACACGTACACCATCACGTCGTGCGCGCCCCACGTGCCTAACTGCCCTGTTGGCCAGATCACCACTGAGATCGTCCCTGCCTACACCACGGTCTGCCCGTACACCAGCCCGGCTGGCGAGCCCCCCAAGCCTACTGGCGCTCACGGCGGCGACAAGCCCTCCGGCGACGTTCCCTACCCTCCCAAGCCCACGGGCGGCCACGAAGGTGAGAAGCCCAGTGGTGACGTCCCTTACCCTCCCAAGCCCACGGGAGGCCACGAAGGCGAGAAGCCATCCGGCGACGTCCCTTACCCTCCCAAGCCTACCGGTGGTCACGGCGGCGACAAGCCCTCCGGCGACGTTCCCTACCCTCCCAAGCCCACGGGCGGCCACGAGGGCGAGAAGCCCAGCGGTGACGTTCCCCAGCCTCCCAAGCCTACCAAGACTCCCACCGGTCCTGGAGGTGACAAGGGCTACGAGGAGGGTGGCAAGGAGACGACGTTGGTGTTCACGACGCTGACGGTTCCTGTGCCTGGTCCCAAGTACAACACCACGCTGGTTGGCACTGGCTCCACGCACAAGCCTACCTCCACTGGCGGATTCCCCACCTACACCACGCCCGCCCCGGTGCCCAGCAAGCCCGTGCAGGCCGGAGCCGGCAAGGTCGGCGCCTTCGGTGTTGCGGGCTTCGCTGCCGTGGCCGCTGCATTCCTTCTGTAAAGGGAATGAAAGTTGAAGTTTTTTGCATTCGGCGGGTTGTAGCATTTCCTCGATTCGGTTCATGACTTGTACACAACAAACTAATGTTCTTCTGCGTACATCACGCGGTACTTTGGATATGAAAAAAAAAAAAAAGGTGGACT
>MPGH01000017.1:156794-180679 GCA_001937105.1 Colletotrichum chlorophyti
ACCACGCTCAATGTCGTCCTTGATTTTCCAAGCAGTGCAGACGCCGCCTCAGCATGGGAGCAGGAGGATGTAGATCATGATTACAACTCTTTGGCTAAATAACTAGACCAAACATGCGGGTCGATCTTGGGGTAGCACAAAGAAAGGATCAGGGTCTAGGTGTACGAACGGCTCCCCTGACGCTATCTTAATCAGGGCGATCAAGGCACATTGTTTCCAATGAGGGACGTAGAAATAGTGACATTAATTCTTCAGCTCCTTCCTGTGGCTAATGCTTGGGATCTCAGCCACAGCGCAGCAGGGTGGTGGGGCTCCCTGTTCCCAAAGCGGAAAGGCGTCGAGTGACAACTCGAGTCCGTTTCCATGGAAAAGAAGAAGAAAAAAAGGAGGGAAGGGGTTTTATTGGCTGCAAGGATTGTGTGCATTGTGATTTCGTCACCCACCTGCTAAGGTGCACTACCCAGAACGTCATTCTCTTAGTTTAGTGCTAGGAAGGAGCGAGAAGGGAAAAAGGAGAAACAGGAAGAGGGGAAGAAAACACACACACACACATCTGGAACACATGGAAGCTGTGGTGAGGGGCAGATTGAAAGGGCCTGCCTGAGGTGAAGCGGACAACTCAGAACGTACCCCCATCCCTCAGCTCGAATAATGTGGCTATGTCGATAGCGTCGCTACCTTTCCTGACCTTAGGTTCTAACGCGGGCATCGCAGAGAGAGGGCGAGAAGGCGCTTTTTCTTTATGTAAGAGCACAAGGGGGGCATCATTTGCCGTCTTAGAACGGCTGGGAAGTGATACAATCCGAATCCATCTGAATGAACCCCCCACCTCCCCGTTTGCGTTCTCGTGCAACGGACCAGATAAATAAACTTGGCAGTCACATAAACCTCATAATCAACATCAATATTACCAGCATCCAGCCCTTCCCTTCTGCTAATCATCCAATCAACCTGCATTGCCTTCTTCCCTTTCCTTTCTCTCTGCCCCTCTCTCCCTTCCTAATTTTCCCCCAACTGTCCGAAACTAATTCCATTGTCGCCAATCGAAGCACGACGACATCTCGTCTCATCTGAGCTTCAACCCACACCCATACTCAATTGACGTTCCGACAACAACAACCTCCTCTCCCTCGCTGAATCCCTCCCAATCCACATCCCATTCACATCCACTCGACCTCGGCTTGACCCTCTTCCACAACCTATCAGCAGGCTCGAGTCCCCCCCATTTTCCGCCCAGCACAAACTACCTTGTCGCTACTTACCGTCCCTTGCTCACCAGCTGGCTCCATCCTTTACATTGCATGCCGATACTTTCTTCCACATCAACTCGCAGCCCAAGGTATCCTACAACCAAAGTGGGGAATCCACCGTACTGGCCCCGTCGTTGTTCTCCAGTGCTTGTGAAGCGGAAGCGGAAGAGGAAGCCAAGCTTCTCTGCTACTCTGCAACATGTCGGACACGGGCGATAGGTATGTAACGATCCCTCTCTTCATCCAGGCCTACTGCTGCATACTTCGCGCCTGCTTCAGCTGTTTATGCACCTTGGCCCGTAGCATCAATTTGCTATTCGGTTACGAGACAGCCAATCTTCATCAATCTCGCTGCACGCATTCCACGCATCCTGCAGCTCCGGCGACCTTAGAACCCAACCTTGGCAGAAGAACAACATCGAGCTAACCCTCTCCTGATTGCCAGCACCCCCCACAAGCGCTCAAAGTCTACTGCAGCCGCCGCCCTCTCCCTCCTCCGACGAAACCACTCCCGAGGCGACGAAGATCCTACCAACTCGGATGACGCAGCGCCGCTGACGTCGCCCACTTCTGCAGCGACTTCCCAGACCAACATATCCATGGCACAAAACCCTACTGCCCGCGCCAACGGCGGCAGACTCTCCATCTCCCCTTCCATGGGTCGAAATTCATCCCACACCGGCCCACCCTCCGCGACAGCATCCAAAATGAGCGTCGCCGCCAGCGAGAAGGGAGTCTCTCTCGAGCAATCTGTCCGTAAATTTCGCATCGTCGAGGCCCTGCGGAGTGGCGACACTGCATCCATCTCCAAGGCCATTAGGGACACTGCCGAGGGCGGCCCGCGCACGAGCATTTCCTCCATCAATACCATCAGCGGCGGTGGCCTCGACGACACGACAGTCCTGCATCTCGCGATCCAATGCGCCGAGTTCCAGGTTGTCGAGTATGTCCTGTCGAACGGAGCCGGTACCCTCGACGTCAACGCACGAGACAAAGATGGCAACACCCCGCTACACATCGCGGCGATCCAGGGCCGCACCCAGGTTGTCAAGCTCCTCCTGGAGCAGAAGGACATCAACGACGCCATCGCCAACTACCAGGGCCGATTGCCCATCGATCTCGCCCGAAACCCCGACATCTTCCAGCTGCTCCAGCTCTCGCGATCGCTCTTCGCCGAAAACAAGGTCAAGCAGATCCAGGCACTGATTGCCCAGAACGACTACAAGGCTTTGGAGACGGTGCTCGAGGAACCCCGCTTGAAGCAGATCATCGACATCAACAGCACCGAGTTCGCGACCGAGCCGACGACCGTCCAAGCCGGCGGAACCCTCCTCCATGAAGCGGCTCGCAAGAAGAACACCCAGCTGATCCAGGTTCTGCTCCTCCACGGAGCCGACCCTTTCCGTAGAGACCGCAAGGGCAAGCTTCCCCAGGACGTCACGAAAGACGATGTCACTCGAGCGATGCTCAAGCGATCTCCCGCCGCCGTCGCGGCGCAGAGAGGCATCCAGGAGAAGGCAGTTCTCGGCCAAGCGGCGTCGCAGGGCGCGGGGACTTCCGCCTCCGGGGACCCAGTCGCCGGACGTGAGGCGAGAGAGATGAAGGGCTACCTGAAGAAGTGGACCAACTACCGGAAGGGATACCAGCTCCGATGGTTTGTCCTCGAAGACGGTGTCCTGAGCTACTACAAGCACCAAGACGATGCCGGGTCTGCTTGCCGCGGTGCCATCAACACCCGCATCGCAAAACTGCACATGAGTGCCGACGAGAAGACCAAATTCGAGATCATCGGAAAGTCTTCGGTCAAGTATACGCTGAAGGCCAACCACGAGGTCGAGGCGAAGCGCTGGTTCTGGGCCCTGAACAACTCGATTCAGTGGACCAAGGATCAGGCAAAGGAAGAGGAGCGTCAGCGGGCCCGCGGCGCCGAGCTCCTCAGGCAGGCCAAGGCCGAGCAGTCTGGAAAGTCGACGGAGCTCTCCATCAACGAGGCTCACAGCGAGAGTGCAAGCGTGGCCGACACAAGAAGAAGTAGCGTGCAGCTCCCGAGATCAATGTCTCACAGCAAAATGTCCGTTCCTAAGAGCGACTTTGCCGGTGCCAGCACGATTGCCAGCAATGACGACGAGTTTGCGGACGCGGCAACGGACGCCGGCCAGTCCAGGGCTGCAGGAGCACATGGACATCTGGGTGATCCAGATGACGACGACGACGATTTCGAGGACGTCAGCAGTCGTGAAGAGCCTGCAGTCAACAAGGATGCGTTTAACATCACAGCCCAATCAGCCAAACTGCAACTGGATACCATCTCCGCTGTCAACGCTGCCATGCTGGCCGAGGCTTCCAAGAACCCCAACACCGTCGTCTCTGACCCCAAGGTCACCCAAGCGCTCACAACCTACGATGCTGCCGTGAGAAGCTTGACAGGACTGGTTGGAGATTTGATGCGGATCTCCAAGGATCGTGACGCCTACTGGCAGTACCGGCTGGACCGCGAGATCGACATGCGCCGAATGTGGGAGGAGAGCATGGCCAAGGTTGCCAAGGAACAGGAGATCTTGGAAGAGCGAGTCGACCAGGCCGAGATGAAGCGCAAACTCGCCAAGCGTGCGCTTCGCGAGGTCATGAACGAATCGTCTCCCGCCGCCACTGGTCAGAAACTCGACAAGGAGAACAAGGCCGACGGCACAGAAACTGTCGAAGCTGCCGTCGGGGCCGATGGCGATCTTCCGGTTGCGCCCAAGTCGCCTAGCAGGAGCCTCTCCCGCAAGAAGACGGCGCTCGACCAGATTGAGCTGTCGGATTCCGAGTCTGAGGACGAGGATGAGTTCTTTGACGCAGTGGATGCTGGTGAAGTCGAAGTCAGCCAGCTGCCGCCCTCCGATGTCGTCTCCTCTCCCCAGGAGGAGAAGCAGCAACAGCTCGTTGTCTCTGGTGCCATGGACATCAGCAGCTCTTTCAAGGGTTACGAAAACGGCATCAGAACGAGGCTTAAGATGGATGCCGACGATCGCCCAAAGATCTCGCTATGGGTAAGTCGCAAGCCGGAGTTTCTGCGGTCTAGTCGCTAATGTCCATGCAGGGAATTCTTAAGTCCATGATCGGCAAGGACATGACGAAGATGACCTTGCCTGTGTCCTTCAACGAGCCGACTTCGCTGCTATACCGTGCCGGCGAGGACATGGAATATGCTGACCTTTTGGATCAAGCCGCCGACCGAGCAGACTCGATCGAGCGTCTTATTTATGTGGCTGCCTTCGCTGCCAGTGAGTACGCGTCCACGATTGGTCGTGTTGCAAAGCCTTTCAACCCTCTTCTCGGAGAGACTTTTGAATATGTTCGACCGGACAAGAACTACCGTTTCTTCATCGAGCAGGTCAGCCATCACCCGCCTATCGGTGCTGCCTGGGCCGAGTCGCCCAAGTGGACCTACTACGGTGAATCAGCGGTCAAGTCCAAGTTCTACGGCAAGTCCTTCGACATCAACCCTCTAGGAACGTGGTTCTTGAAGCTCCGTCCTACGGCTGGGGGCAAGGAGGACGTGTACACGTGGAAGAAGGTCACGTCCTCCGTCATTGGCATCATCACCGGCAACCCGACCGTGGACAACTACGGACCGATGGAAGTCAAGAACTGGACAACCGGCGAGGTGTGCATCATGGAATTCCAGGCGCGTGGCTGGAAAGCATCCAGTGCGTACAAGATCTCAGGCAAGGTGCTGGACGCCGATGGCAGAGTTCGTTACAGCTTGGGCGGTCGCTGGAATTCTAAGCTCTACGCCCGGCTGACACCCGGATATGAGGCAACGGTTGAGGACCCGGGTGACTCGGCATCCGTCCACAAGGGTATCAGCAGTGACCCCAACCGGGCGTTCCTCATCTGGCAGGCCAATCCCCGCCCGCCCAACATCCCCTTCAACCTCACCCCTTTCGTCCTGACCTTTAACCACATCGATGACAAGCTCAGGCCATGGCTCGCGCCGACGGATTCGCGTCTGCGGCCCGATCAGCGCGCCATGGAAGACGGCCAGTACGATTTTGCCGCCGAGGAGAAGAACCGTCTCGAGGAGGCACAGAGAGCGAGAAGACGCCAGCGCGAGGAGGAGGGCATCGAGTTCCGGCCCGCGTGGTTCGAGAAGGCGACCTGCGAGATTACAGGAGAGGAGTACTGGAGATTCAACGGCAAGTATTGGGAACAGAGAGAGAAGGCGGGCCCCAACGGAGACCCGAAAGAGGCTTGGGATGGCCTGGAGCCCATTTACGAGAACGTCGAGTAGAGATTAGGCGCGGAAATGAGTGCTCCGGGGAAGAGATTTTCTCAACTACGATTATCGGATGTATCTAAGGGCATCCAGTGGAACATTGTTGCGAAGAAGTAGATGTCGAATCCTGCTTGGGGTTCAGAATCTGTACTGTAGGATGGCGTGGGCATATCGAAGACACTCAAATAATCATTCGCTCGGTAAACCTAACTGCCTTTGAGATTGACTTCCCGTAAATCCCTTTTCTTTTGAACCGAGTTCGGACGGTTTAGTAAACCGTCAGACAACCACAAAGATCAAGTTCGAACGAAGTAGTAGCTCTGAGCTTGTGGTCATATCCCGTCCAACCATCGGCATCTCCGTGGCCAAGAAGCTTGTGATGCCGTGAGGATTGGGGTTTGTGAAGGCAAGGATTTGATTACTCACCGAATCCCGGTGGACCTCGGTGGAGACGGAAGTGTACGTACCGCTGCACCGATGACAAGTTCGTCTCCACTCCGACCAGACCTCGGCATTTCCTCAAACGTCACAGCTCCAATTGATGCCCTTTTTAAACCTCAGGGGACCAGACACTTTTTTTGGGACTGACATTTCATCAAGGGATAGAAAGTCACGACATCTCGGTTTTGAGTTTCCCGACTTATTTCTTATCGTGATTATCACAGGGGTGCTCTCGAGATCGCTGACGTCGCTATCAATCGCGTTCGAGACGTTCATTCTCACAACCGAGTGACGTGCCATAGAAAGAAATTGCGTGGTGGCTGACGACTCTTCTCACGTATCAACCACGGGATCTCGACGTCAGACCGAAGCAGCGGACTCAAGATGGCTACTGGGCGTTCGACTATCATCCGGCCGCCGCCGGACGACCCAAACAAGAGCCCCATTGAGAATGTGTTGGAGGTGACGGAGCTGGGCGTCCTAGGGCCTGTAAGTCTGGAGCCAAAACGTCCCCTCCCACCCCTCCATGCCCGAATGCGCGCACCAACACAGGGCGAGGACTGACGAGGTCTTGGAAATAAAAAGGACATCTTCACAAACACGCGTCAGCCCTGGCACCCGCCGGGCGCGCGCGGCATCTTCGGCGGCGCCGTCATCGCGCAGTGCCTCGCGTCGGCGCAGAAGACGGTGCCCAACGACTTCTTCGTGCACTCGTGCCACTGCTACTTCCTGCTGGCCGGCTCGTCCGAGATTCCGATCCTGTTCCACGTCGAGCGGGTGCGGGACGGCCGGTCGTTCGCGACGCGGACGGTGCAGGCCCGGCAGCGGGGGCGGTGCATCTTCACGACGACGGTGTCGTTCGTGAAGGAGGGCAGCGGCGGGGAGAAGCAGCTGCGGCACGCGGCGCCGCTGCCGAATGGCGTGAGGGCGCCGCCGACGGAGTGGAACGGGGAGCCCGAGTGGAGCCGGCACTCGCCGTTCCAGACATACCGGATCCAGATGGTGGGGGGCGAGGACGCCCGTCCCGACGAGGTGAGGAGCCAGAACTGGGTGCGGGCGAGGGGCCGGATCTCGGTGAGCGGCGGGCACCAGGCGCACCTGAACGCGCTGGCGTACATGTCGGACAGCTACTTCATCGGGACGGTGGGGAGGATCCACAAGCTGTGGCGGTTCCCCTTCAAGCCGGAGGAGTTTGACGACCTGCCGCCCGAGCTGAAGGAGCAGGTGGAGCGGCTGAACGAGTTCGAGGGCAACACCGAGAGCGGGGTGGAGTACTGGAAGGGGAGGCCGCGCCTGGGTATGATGGTGAGCCTGGACCACTCCATCTACTTCCACGAACCGCGGAGGGTGCGGGCGGACGAGTGGATGTTCACGGAGATGGAGAGCCCGTGGAGCGGGGACGGTAGGGGGGTGGTGCTGCAGAAGATTTTCGGGGCGGACGGGACGCTCTTGGCTACATGCGTCCAGGAGGTGAGTTTCAAGGTTTTCTTCTTTTTTTTTTTTTTCCCCGCCGAAGGATTACGCATCGGGTTGTGGGATGCTGACTTGAGTGAATGCAGGGCGTCATTCGGTTGAAGCAGGAGGAGGACGACAAGGATGGGGAGAAGGAGGAGGCCAAGGCTAAGTTGTAGCTGATCAAGTTACAAGGACCTCGTGGAGGATAGCGAACGAGTGTACAATTGTTGTACTTTTTTCGTCCTGCGTCTTGTTTGACTTTCGTGAACCTTTTCGAGACGCCAGTCTGTTTGATTTGTCGGTGCTCATCGACGAGACAATTGTGGTGCGACGCAGATGAGTACTCTCTCCGGAGGAGACGGACAGAGCAGAGGGGAGTCCAAATAGAAAGCGTCCCGTCTCTACAGTGCTTCCGAACCTCGCTATTAGACGTCAAAATTCCTAGTACAGTAGACACCCAAGTTTATTTTCGAACCGATATTACCCGGAAGTTGGGAAAGGAACCACTGGCAAACTCTTTGATTCCCTGGGGTTCATCCCATAAGGGCTCTCGCCTTCACCTAGACAACAAACATCCGGGAACCTTGAACATGGGATAGAGAGTTCGACTTGCCGAACGTGCAAGCGTCTCTATTCTACTCTCCCCCCTCGCCTCCGGCCTCCAAATTGGATAGGCATCTGTCGGACTGCTTCGCGTCTTAAATTTTCTGCTCTTCTTTCAACTAGAGAGTAGGATTTCCTTTTCCATTTGATTGAGCTCAGAATTGCAAAAGTCCCTTTTCCCTTATATTACCTAATGTATTCGTACATATTACCTGATCACACGTTTGGTAGCCGAGAGAGAGATTTCTGCAAACGAGAAAACTACCATGTTGATCATCTGCCCCGTTTATAGAGACGCAGATGAGGAAGCTTTGTCAGTGGCAGAGGCAGTCAATTCTTCGCATCCCGTGTCTTGACGCCTGCCCGAAATAAGGAGGACCGTTGTCGGGTCTGCAATTCAACGCCCATACCCCCTGAGATTAAAGCGACCTTCCCCTGGGCTTTCATTGACACAGCAGGAAAGCGGAGTCGCCCATGGTAGAAGAGGGTATCTAGGCACTAGTGCCAACAAACACCACAAGCACTGCGGCATACGTAGCCGTGACGACAATTGTTTGCCCGCTAGATGCTCTCACGACGAGACCCATCACGCCAGCAAACAGCGTAACCGCCAAAGACGTCACGACGAGGCTCTTGGTCGTATTCTGCGCCGGCAGGCTCATGACCAGCATCGGGACCACGAGGCACGCGCCCCCGGCGAGCGAGACGACGAAGCGGGGCCAGCTTGTCGACGAACGGTGAGACCGCCTGCGGCGGCTGGCCCGCGAGGTACTCGTCAACGTGTACCCACATCTCCTCTTTGGTGTAGGTGAGCTGCCGCGGCAATGCCGTCTGGAGGAACCTGCGGATGATATCGACGGGCGGCGCCGAGGTTGAGCTAGGGAAGGTGTGATATATCGAGTTGTCCGCGATAGAGGTGAAGGCGGTGGTCAGGTCGCGTCGCCGGTCGAGTGCTTGCGAGCCGGTTATCTTGGGTAAGCTTCTCAGATATTCGTAGTCCCTCAAGGCGTTCGCTATCAAATCATGTTTCCAAGATCAGCGTCACCGTCCGAGATGGCAAAACACATTGAGCGACTCAAGTCCACGATAAAGGTCGGGCGCCCCCGTCTCTAAGACAAAGGTGCCTCTCGACACAGCTGGCGGGGCCGGTCTCACCATAGTCGTGGAGCGTGGTTCGGAGCTTGGCCAGGTCCTCTTCCGTCGCCTTCCGGTCCGTCCACACGGACCCCTTGAGCCTGGCCAGCTCGTTTTGGAGATGGAAGATGTTGATCCTGCTGAGCATGCGGTACCACAGAACATGCGGCTCGTCTTCTTGCGACTGCCACGAGTAGTGGAAAATGCGCTCTGCATACTCCATTTCGTCTTGTATACTTCCCAGGCTACGGCTGGCCCGTAGCGGGGGAGGGAACCAGCTCGGCTCGAGCATCGTGATTCGAGAACGGACCGTTTGCTTCTGGGAATGGTCGCACGTCGAACGTACCGCGACGTAGCAGGGAAGTATGAAGCAGGAGACCGCATGAGTTCGGATTGGACAATGTGAGATCTAACCTCGCCTCCGGCGGCCTAATTGGATCTATGCATCTGTAGGTATGCATACCTGCCTGGGTGAGTCACGTGGTGCATTGCTCGTCATCAAGTCGTCGAGCAGCTGAGCTGCCGAATGAGGTGACGGGGGGTTAGAGACGGCAGTCACAGCGTCTGCATGTATCGCCTGTTCATTTCGAAAGGAGCCGTCTGGATCCGATCCAGTCCTAGCCCAAGTCACTTGCTCGGGGCAACAGCTTCTCTCAGGTTCTCTGCCGCAAGGACTGGCACTCGACATAACGATTCTGATGGCGCTTCATGCCTCCAAGCTCAAGCGGTGGTGGCGAGGTGCCTCTCGCGCCGAAAGTGCCATTCCAATGTTTACCGGGGACAAGAGCACTCCAGGTGAACCCGAATCGAACATCGCATTTCAAGGTTCTATTCAAGCTCCTTTAGGTGCTCTTCATTGCGCCAAGGCTTTGCACTCGAGCGTGGACAAGGCTCAGTCGATCCTAAAGGAAATAGAGAGAATAGTGGGCGGGAGTCACGACGGGATCCGTCTCCTCGGCAGCTCTTTGGCTGCATTGAGGAGCATACTAGACGGGTTTGGCCAAGCCATCCAGCGTCGGGACCCAGACTTGGCCTCGATAGATAATGCGCCCTACAGAGAGCGATTCCTGGCCCACGATCCAGACTACCGGCTCAGGTTTCTGAAACGTCGTATCCTGGAAATCGAGCAGCAAAAGCGCTACGGTGAGCCGTCTCGTTTCGTCGCCTCCCGGCGCGGACCTGCTTACATAGCTTTCTCAACGCCAGCATCGATCCGGGCTTCCATGCTCCGCCTAGACAGAAGTTTTCGGACTGAAGTGACGGGGCCGTTGAAGATTGCTCTGATCACAAAGTCCCAGCCGGATGTCGAGCAACTCGCGGGGGTAGTGGACGCAACAACGGAAGAGACCCAGTGTGTCATCGATGCAGCCGTCGGAGAGGAACTGACCACCAAATCCAAGTTACTAAGTGGGATCTCAAGATTTTGACACCCCTGCTTATATCTACACAGGCTGATCCAAGACCACAGCATCCGACAGCTGGAACACCGCGGCGGTGTTGAACGGAAAGATCAAGGAACTAGAGGCAATGTGCCGGGAGCTGGGTGTGCCTGTCTCGGACGACGAGAGCTACATGTCTATGGGCGGCAAGGGTCCGTTCCGGTACCCAGAACACCCATCCAGACTCATCGCTTATCTTGAAGATCGAGTCAAAAGTGCAGAGACTCGAGTGGCGCTGACAAAGAACATCGAGGACGCCGTCATTGCCTCGCCGCAGGTCGTATCTAGGTCTGGTTCAGTTGACGGGGAGGACAGGGAAGGTTAAAGAGGATGAGAGCTTCACCACGCCGTCTCAGGAGAACGAAGTTGACAGTTTCCGGTGATGGCTGCTATGGAATTGTCTGAAAGGATCGCTTACTATATTGAACATAGCCAATGCTGTTGTATTCTCGTCACGTTGGTCCATTCTTGTGACGTTCTCCCCCGGCCAACTTGGGGGTTCCTCTCCTACAAGGAAGTGAGATTTCACGTGCGAGGTCCCAGTCAAGACAGCAGTACCCCGGGGTAGCCTGAGTCTCTGCCCATCCGCAAGCCAGACCCCGGTGTAAGCAGTTATCGATTCTATAGACATCGGAAGCAGGCTGTCGAATACTGGATTCGCGGCGAATAAGAAAGCTGATATGCTGATTCGATCAAGACCGTATAAGGCTTTCTTGGGTCTAAAAAGGGGGCTACGGATAAAACGGACTGAGTATCGTGCATCTAAACTAGCCTACCCATAGGACTCGATGCACACGAGATGTAGCGGAACCCCAAATAAAGTCAAGCGGGCTCACACTCTCCAAATATAGGGGCCACTCAAGAGATATCTGAAATCCCAAGACGCAACGGACTCCACGGTTCCGAAGTTTCGACATTTGACCTGTCGACTTGTTCTTTCAGCCGGGCTGCGGTATGCTATGAGGGCCCCTGGGTAGCCTTATCTTTTTCCCCTATTCTTCTCGGCGTATTCATTCACAGGCGAACAGGAAATAGCTCGCAGGAAACCGTTTGGCGGAGGGGAGCTGGCCATGGACACGGCATGTAATCATTCGGACCCGCGTCTGCTAGGCAAGCTCAACCGATCCATTACCGATGGGAAAAGGCACGCGGCTTCTACAAACGACCATGGTCTCCAAGTTCAACGTGAGCACTTCTCAGATCCCCTTACGTACTACCAAAGAACCATGTTATGGTCCCCCTAGCGGCGCCGAAACCAGGCAGCGTGATATACGACGCGCAAGGCCAAGCCGCGCCGCGACTTATGACCGAGGCCAGATAATCCTACTCTCTCTCTCCTCTCAATAAATAAACCTTGTCCGTGTTCTCAAATTTTTTGTATCGATCCGCCTCCACCAGCTCTTGCGGCCCACATCGCTGGGAGAGCCTTGTGCATCCCACCTATCCGCCTTGAATGCTTGGGGTGACGTTGCTCTCGTGATGACTCGGCATTCATCGGAAATGACTCGTAAGCTCGATAGGCCCCGTAGACAGTCATACAATGAGACTGGAGGCCCAGTTCTGGCATTTCACGGCATAATCAACATGCGCCGCTCTTGCTCCCCAACGGAACCAGCAGTGAAATCTCCGATGACGTCCGGGTCAGCGAAGTGCCGCAGACGAAGAAGCCCATCTACTCGGCGAATGTACGCGAGGGGAACCGGCCTGATCGAATCGGCATGACGCGATCCATCTTCAAGACGGTATGTGGCAGGCATCTGGCCGGGGCAGCCACATCTGCACTTGGGTACACAACTGTTGTGAAGAGGGGGGGGTATGTGTCATCTGACAGTTCACGCGGTGGCCTACCAGCAATCTGTCTCTCCCGTCCAGGAATCAGACTGTCCTCGAGCGTAGTCCATCGACGAGTCTTCACTCATGGTCTGTACTGGCCGGAAGGTAATTGTTCCTCGGAAGCAACGTCCTGTTACTTGGATATCTAAAGTCGGTGCCCCTGTTCTTTTGACAACCGGCCAGACTCTGTCCTCTCTCGCCAATCGAGCTCACCGGGACTTCGTGCCCCTATTCCTAATACCTCCCAGAGAGTGAGTCATTCCTAAGCAGGCCGGTGATACGTCTTTGGAAATCCAAGATGCCCTGCCGGCGTCCTGTTCAGCAACATCGGCGCAGGTAGGAGGGCCTGCATGCACTTCGGCTACTGTTTATCAAGCAACCTATCCACGAGGGTCAACACATCCTAACCGGCTCTTGCATGCAGCAGAACACCCGTGCTCGGCGATTGCTTGCGCCCGGCTCTTCGATCTCGCCGTCATAGATCTCAGCAGAGAAGCCTAGCAGGTGTGGACCATGTATCTTGGGGGGGGGGGGGCATCACAGTGCCGAAAGCCATCCAAAATTATGAGCACCGTCGCATCAAGCTTGACGACGTGCCCGTCGAATGATTGAGTACCGCGAGTGTCTCAAGATATGTATGTCCAACTACCGCCCTCATCTTTCGACCAGAAGAAGTGTTCGAAATGGCAAAAGCCTGAAGTTGCCCCACGTGGTGGACATCTCGGAACAAGGAGGAATTCGAACTCCTATGAAGCTAAACAGGTTCAAGAGTTGGGTTCCGTAGCTCCGTAGTCAAGCCAAAGGGATAAATACAATAGCCGTGCAAAGAATGCTGACATGGCCGTGGGGGAAACAACCAGAGCGGGACCCTGCCGCTCAGCACGAGAGGTGGATGACATCACGCATCACCGAAGTTCTACAACCATCTCGCACAGTCCAATAGCAGCGAACAGCCACCGGAATCTCGGTTTGATGGACTACAGACGTTTGCCATAATCAGAGGTGGAAGAACGTGCCTGACGTCGAATTGATGGAGAGCGTGACGGTCCTGCCGTGCAGCCTTCTCGTCACGAGTAGATGGTTGCGCTGGTGACTAACGCGGCTGATGCGCTTGGAATTTCCACGAAGTGCGTGTGAGCTCTTAGTCGACGAAAGACGACTGCAACGTCACACATTTGCTTTGGTTGGTGGTGACCGAGTATGCTAACACGCCTAAATCCATGGGTTCTCGGCGAGATCACGGCGATTGTGTGAGGAAGGAAATGGCTGCTATCAAAAAAAAAAAAAAATTTGGTCACTTTATCAGGAGCTCGGCGGAGTATAGGATNTCCGCCGATCAAACACGTTGCCCATTCCAGACAATATCTGATCGTGCGGGATCAGCCCGCATCCTGACCCTCTTAGCCGATATGGACACTGTGACGCAGTTAGTTCGACGAATGGCGAACCTGACCGACGCTCGATTACGGCAGGTGGCGGGTGTGTTGTCGAAGAGAGTTTGGGGCAAAATGCTAAGCCGGCATCGAGATCGACCCGGTTGAGGAAAGTGTCTATCAGAAGCCCTCACGATGGTAGGGCGGCAGAGGACGAGTGAGGACCGGCCACGGTTGATATTCGCTGCTGGCATGGCCCAACATCTCCAACCCAGCATCAACGATCGGGTTTGAATTTCCGCCGGGCAAGGCAAAGGTTACTGAGAAGGCTGATGTCAAGTATTGGCGATCGTTCAAGTGCACTCCACAAAACGTAGACCGTTCCTGCCTCTGATAAGAAAAAAAGAAACTGTCGCCATGGGTATTCTAAGTGCGAATTGCGACGATAAAACAGTGCGATGCTGGTTGTAGATAACAACTTGGCGAACTGCGTCGTTTTTTTTTTTTTTTTTCCTTTTCAAAACCGATGCATTCGGAATTAGTATCGATCGTATCATGAACGAAAAGGCCGTACCCGAGAATCAGATGGCACTTCGCAGTGATATTTAGACAATGACGTGCAGAACATGGTCGGAGTCAAGATTTCCTAGCTCGTCTTGTTGCTGCATGCGAGGCACCTCCAGTGTATGACTGCTTATTAGTCGGCGTTCAATCCAGGTCCCGGGGTTCTGCAGAGGGATAGTAACGGATGCAGTTCCGTTGTGGGTGACGGCAGAGACAGGAAAGGGCTGGGGGCCAGCAGACAGTGACGTACGTGGCACAAAGTCAAGCGCGGCAGAGGATTGGTGTTCTCTTTGTGTCGATTTTGTCGTTCGACGGTAAGACATTTTTGCTTCTGGTGTCGGGGTCTGGAACACCGACCCGGGCGGGCGTTGAGAAAAAGTGGGAACGAGAGGAGCCCCGGGTCCGGTGATTGACTGACGAGTCCGATATTTTGGACGGGTCTAGAATCCCGGGGCCGCCGGGGAGGAATGGGGCATTGAGTCAAGACGAGCCGTATGGCGCAGCGATGTTTGTGTGAATCAGCGGGCAACCCCGATGAATGCAACTCGATGGCCGAAGGCGGCCAAATGCCCCGAGATCGAAGCCATCAGTTATCGTGCCATCAAGTCGTGAGGTAATACGTCCATCCGTCACGTCGCGAAGGGGCGCTGCACAATGCACGGAGCTGGGTTTGGTTTTACATGCACCGCATGAGCGGATACCTCTGACTGTCGTATGTTGATTGCCTTCCTGGTCGAAGAAGGCGGGTTTGTTGTAGGCGCCGATGTCCAATTTCCCTGTACTCATTCCATCATCGCGACAGCGGTGTATTGCGGATACCTTCCAGAAGCTTGTTATGTGAGACACGAGGAGAGCTGTCTACGTTGTCGATACACGTTGTCGAGGGTGAAACCCGTGACCGCAGTACGACAGCGGGTGCCCGCAGGTTTGACTGCGGGGCGCCGTTTGGTTAGGAGCCAAAACTCCAAAGCCAGGCGCACTTTATGTGGTGCTGTGTTACTGACATGGGTAGCTGGTCCAGGATCAAGGCGGGGGGGGGGACAGGGAGGCAGAATATTGCAAAGTCGTCGTCGCAATGGGGAGAGGAACGAGAGGACAAGTCAGCGGGGCGCGGCACGGCACCGCATGGCAGCATGGGATTAGATGCAGGCGCTTTGACTGGCCATCGATAGAGCTGTCTGAGCATCGGGGATGTATCGCCCACACAGATCGAGCTTCGATGTGAGCGTCATCGGCTAGCTGTATCGTTCCGGCGCAGTTTTTGGTCAGCGTTCTTTCATTTACCGGTCGGACCGTAGGTAGACAGTTGCCGGGATGAGGGTTCGTCATATTTCAGGCGGCTCGGACCAAAACCAGGGCATCAGCACACCGGTGATTTCTGTCGCTCTGATGTTCAATGATCAAGCTCTAAACGCAGATCGAGCGAGGTATGAAGCTGCAGTGACCACGGGTTCGAGGTCAGACAAGGCAGGAAAACCCGCGTAGCAACCCAGTGAAATCGGAGACGGTTGAACCAAAAACAAGGCGACCTATCACTTGAGCTAATCTGTTAAAGTTGATATATGTAAGACAAACCGACAGTAGCCAACTCTGAGTGGAGGAGGTGCTGATGAAGTGAAGGCAAATTCTGGGTTGGGGGGGACAGTGGTTGGTTCATCCATGCCCGAGACTCTCCGTGCGCTGTGCGAAGTAGCCGGAGGCGAGCGAGCGTAAATGCAGAGCGGCATCTTTGGGACACAGCTGGGACGTCTGGAATGTTATCGCCCTCGAATGTAGCTGGGCAATTTATCTGAAGACTTACGCCAAAAAATAAAAAAATAAAAAATAAAAAATAAAAAATAGAAGACAAAAGGGTGGGGAGTAGATAATATCAAGAAAAGACGACGACTACTTATTCGACGCTACCGAGTCAGACAACCTGTGAGCAGTACCTTGAACATGGTGTTCAATGTCCAATAGTAGTCAGCTCAGCACTTTTTCAGTTTTAGTCCATTTAGAAACCCAATTAAGGACCCAACAATGCGGACAACCTAAAAGCTCATGGCGAACCGGCTGAAGGCAAAAATGGGGCTGACAGAAGCAGAGCTGAGTGGAAGGGCAGGTCGGCACCCACCGCCGTTCAACATTGCCGCGATGATACGAGGACTTCACTTTCCAAGGGGGTTGGCGGTGTGGCTGATATTGGTTCTGGTCTACATCTCAAGTACTCCATGTGGTACGTCCACAGGCGGGTTAATGAGCAGGAGCGGCGCGTCTTCTACCGCAATAGTGTGATCGGCTAAGGTCGCTGTCAAGCATACATTATGGTGGATGACTGGGGGGGCCACGGAACAAAGCAGAAAAGCGTGGTGTGGTGTCGATGATTCATCATGTCCGGAAGGGGCCGTAACCTGTGCTGAACTCCATTCATGGCCTGCATGAGGGACAGGGAAGTCAGGGCGAAGCTGGCTTCGGATCTGGCGCCCGTGCTTTCGCTCATGTTGTTGGAGTGCCTGTTGCTGCGGAGAGGAGTGGGAGGATATGAGAGTTGACGGGGGAAGATGGACCATGGGATGGAAAAACATGGGGTCACTTTGTGGTTCCTCGTCGTAGAGCCAGTGGATGATAAGTCATCTATCTCTCTTGAAGATCCCGGAAGCCGCTCCGAACCTGCGCATTGCAGGAACCTAGCGGGCAGTGTTGTCCCGACATTGTACCTAGATTTAAATCTCTTCCTGGAGATTCTGTCTTCGAGTAGGATGAACTCGGATTCAACTGGCAACTCAAGAGTGGGAAAGAGGTGAAATGCTCCGGAGAGGCAAAGCCCTACGGTGTGTGGTTGCGTACGGACGGGCATGGCTTCTGCAACCTGGAGCAAATAAAGTTGATAAGTGACAGCTGAAGAGATGCTCCTTTTCTACGTGTAACTTTCAGACCCTTCGCCTCGCCAGGGCACCTTACTTCACACGGACGCCCGGGAGGGGTATACAGTACGCCGCGTTGCTGCCGGCACACGACGGCCAGAGACGTAGCCTGGACATTGCTCGGGCTGAGTGGTCTTAGCAAGAACAAGCATGGCCCGCCGGCGCAGTACTGAGGTCAGAGTTGTGTTACCTCAGCACCGATCTAAAATAGGGTATCCACTCTTTCGGTCCCCAGGATCCGTTTAGGCGGGCTCGATCTCAAGAACCCCGGACTTTCTCTCTGCATCAGAAGTACCTCTCGATCTCTGTGTAAACATGTCCACATTTTCCCATGCCGCCGCCATCGCCATGTCATCGAGAAAAATGTCTACCGTCCCGCGACCACCATTTGCCATACATGCCCGCCATGCCGCCACGCCACTATACGTGCGTGCCGCCTCTTGTGCGCACTGCGGCATGCTCTGACTTCCTCAACTCGCCCCTGTGCTCCTCGTCCCCTTGCTCGACACCCCATCCGTTCTGAAAAGTCAGCACTCCGTCATGTCGCCAACAAAGCAAAATCACCTCGCTAGTCTTCTCTACTGTACAAAAGTCTTTGATGCTATCCCAAATCGAGTGGCCACCAACCGTGCCGTAGCGCAGGACAGGGGGAGCTGCCGTTTAGGCCTGGAGTCTAGACCAGAAAGGTCTGAGAAATTCTCAGGGTCCTACACTTTTCATCCGTCCTCAATCAACCCCTCTCGAGCTCGAATGCCACAATGGAAAATGCCAGAGACCCGGCTTGCCGCGGCGCCATTGAGTGCTCAAAAGCCGTCAACAAATTGTTCCCGTCACCATACGATTAGACCTTGACCCGAAAGGTTAGGACGTTCGGCATCCCCTCTCCCTCTCTCCCTCTACCACTACCCCTCGGCGTACCCTTGATGTCGCAAATCACGTTCGCTTCTTCCTCTCGTGCCTCCATGTCCTGCCCCTTCGTCCAAGTCGTTGATCTCCGTACGTTGTGCTCCACATTCGAGCCGGCTTGCCTCCGTGAAAGAAGAACCATCCAGGATGAGCTCGGTCGCAAGGCGGCGGGCTTGTCCCTGCATAAGCAATCTTGCCATGACCTTGCATACTGCCATGCGCACATAACATAGTACGATGAGTGCCCCAGTGTAAATCGGGAGAATTTCGATACTGCGTGGACGAATCGCCTCTTTCCCTCACTCTCCATCGCTCCTCTTCCACTGTCGTGTACACTCTGCCTATCCTACTGAGGATACAAAGAGCCCGATCCTTACACCCCTCCCTCCTTGACTTCCCGGTCCTGTCCGATCACTCAACCTAAAAATCGATGTTGCCGGCGTTTGCAGCCTCATCGCCGACCTCCTATACATCGCGGCAAGACCCCTGATTTCAGCGGGAGCTGCGTCATCCCTTCCTATCGAGGCCAACCTTACTCTTCCACTTTCCAATTCCATTTGTGCCTGCTCCTTCCAATACTATACTATCTATCACGCCCCGGGTTGTACCTTGCCCTAAGAGGAGCCCTGTCCTCCGACTTACCCCTGCCTACCTTACCTCCCCTCCGTCTTTTGCCTACCTTTGCCCTGTACTGAGCTTCCTGGAAGTCTGCTTTTAACCTACAAGTATTCGTTTACAACTACGTTTTCCCTTGTGGCGACTTCGGCATTGATTTGGCGTTCTTTCATCCAGTTGGTTGGGAGCTAAGGTAATTCTAACGGCTTCTCTTACGCCTCGACTTGGGTCTAGACCCTGGCCAACCCTGGCCAACCCTGGTTGACTTAATCCGCATCCCTCGCCTTCACGACTTGCTTGCTATAGAATTTCCTCACTTCCGTGCGCTCGAGCGAGTCTCCCGGTGATCAGCTGTAAGGGCTACACGCAAACGACATTCTCAGAAACAAGTAGTTAGACCATCACTGCAGAGGAACCGGTTTGCTCTCACGTGGCGCGAACATTACAACCTCTCCAGCTCTCGATCTGCCCACCATGGCGGCCACAAACATCCTCATCTACCTGCTCCGGCATGACCTTCGCATCGCAGACAACCCCATTCTTCACCATCTCACCAGTTCCGAGCACGGATTCACCCATGTGCTTCCCGTCTACGTCTTCCCGGCTCATCAAATCGAGATTTCGGGCTTCCTTCGCGACGGTAGCAAGTCACCGTACCAAGAGGCTCGCAGCCAGATTGGCAAGTTCTGGAGATGTGGGCCTCACCGCACCAAATTCACCGTGCAGTCTGTCTGGAATCTCAAGGAGTCCTTGGACAGTGTGGAAAGCGGCCTGGCTCTCCGCGTTGGCATGTTCGATGATGTCGTTGATGACCTCCTGCAAGGCTTCGCCGACAAGCAGCAGAAGGTTGGTGCCGTGTGGATGACGGCCGAGGAAGCGGTCGAAGAGAGGAGGGATGAGCGGTCCGTGGCCAAAGCTTGCAAAAAGCACGGCGTTGCTTTCAGAACCTGGCCGGACGAGAAGTACTTTATCGATGAGTAAGTTTACATGGCCTGGAATTCTATGAACACTTCTGACCAGCCCGTCTTGTCAGTCGCGATCTGGCGTTGAAGAACCCGTCCGAGCTCGCCGACGTGTTCACCGCATTCAGGAAGACTCAGGAGCCACTTCGCGAGAAGCCGAGGCCCACCCTTGCGCGGCCATCGAAGGGTTCCCTACCTCCCTACCCGGAGAACGTTCCGCCCCAGCGCTCCCCGTTTGAGATACCGACTACCTATGAGGACCTCGAATCAGCATTGATGAAGCCTCTGACGAAGCCGTTTTCCTACGAGCCGAAATTGCCCGAAAACGCCAAGTCGGTCCACCCGTTCAAGGGTGGTGAAGACGAGGCATCACAGCGTCTTCAACACCTCGTTGAATCGGGCGCCATGTCTAAGTACAAAGATACCCGCAACGGGCTTCTCGGGGTTGACTTCAGCACCAAGCTGTCAGCGTACCTAGCGTTGGGCTGTCTGACTTCGCGGCAGATTCACCAGGCATTGGTTGAATACGAGAACGGGGAGAATGACAGCTTCAAGGACACCGATGGGTACGGACAAGGAGAAAATGATGGTACTAAAGCTGTCCGATTCGAGCTTTTATGGCGCGATTACATGAGACTCTGTACCCGCAAGTTTCGAGAGAAGCTGTTTCGTGTCACGGGATTCAAGGCGGATGAGACTCCGAAGTGGAAGTCCGCCAACCCCGACCATGTGGTATCCAACGACAACCTTGGATCATCTGTGGAAGATACCTCCAAGACTCTACAGAGATTCCTTGAAGGTACAACCGGGATGGGCCTGATCGACGCATCGCAGCGAGAACTTTACCACACCGGATATACCTCTAACAGAGCTCGTCAGAATGTTGCGTCCTTCCTGACCAAGCATTTGGGGATTGACTGGCGGTACGGGGCAGAATGGTACGAGTATCTCCTGGTCGACTACGACGTCAGTTCAAACTGGTCCAATTGGCAGTATGTGGCCGGCGTTGGCAACGACCCTCGCGGCGATAACCGAATATTCAACCCCGTTAAGCAAGCCTTAGACTACGACAAGGATGGTGAATATGTGAAGGCGTGGGTGGTGGAAACTCGAGACCTTGAAAAGGTTGAAAACGTGTTTCAACTTTGGACTACGTCCCAAGAGCAACTGGAGCAACTTGGGTTAAGCACAAACATCATGGTCACAAACCCCGTCAAGAAGATTGATTTTTCAATGGAAGGAAAACCGAAGACGGGCCGCCGACAGTACAACAACCGCAGAAGGGGACGAGGCGGTTCCCACTCAAGCAACGGTATTAACGGAGGACCTCGGGGTCCGTCTGGTGCCGGCAATACGGGTTTGCAGGGCCCACCCAGCGAAGGTGCATCGGATCATGGGTCAGGCGGCCACCCGCCTTCCCGCTCCCCGCCTGATGGTCCTCAAGGCTACCGAACCAACGGGGGGTATCGTGGCCGTGGCGGCCGTGGCGGTCGCGGAGGCGGCTTCCGAGGTGGTCGCGGGAATTATGGTTATATCCCAAGCTCCGGGCCCGGCCACAGAGGAGGTTTCAACAACCCGTTCTACGCCAACGGTCCCCGGCCACACTGGGCTACCCCTAATCCTGCTGGTGTACCAATGTAGCGAGGCGGAAGCCGGCGTCTTAGCGGTACAGGTCGCAGACGAGGCAACAGACAAGCGTTGTCTCGGGCGAACTTGCTCTCCGTACCAGGAGCCCTTACGTTTCCGCGGCAGACTACCAACACGGTTGAGCCGACGGGGAACTTGAGCGAGATCGCGGGGGAAAGTAGGACGGATAAAGAGTCTCGAGGAGACGAGGGCCAAGGAGCGGTTAACACGAATACTCAAGACGAGAATGAGATCAACTTCAAGGGCAACGAGGGAGATTGTCTACTGCCAGTAAAAGAAATATCTTCAACCGCAGCGGCGACGACCAAACCTTGCACAAGTTCTGGTTCTTCGTTTCCAGAGAAAGAACAAACCAAGGGTCAAGATTTTCAACGGACAATGCGCGACACATCTCTTGAGGCTTGGCTTGACACGACAACGGCTCTTCTGGCCAATGGAGGGATTGTAAGTCATGCGACGTTGCTTGCACTGTTTCCCATACCGCCGGTGAACATTAAGCGTGCCGTGGATCATTTCCGGCCTTCTGATCACGAGACTGCTCCTCGTTTTTACGATCATCGTCCCACAGATCCCGATCGAAATTCAGGGAGCGATGGGGTGCTCTCAAGCGCTGGACACCAATTCAGATTGCGACGTCATTCGGTTTGATACCGGGACAACCGTGTTGGAGTTAGACGGGGAGGAAGTCAGTATGTTCGTCAACTTGAAATGGATCATGAATAGGCAATGGTTGGATTTCGTCGTAGTAGGCGTTTAGGGGCCGTGTAGCCACGGATGGGTTGTTAGACCGAACAAGCGATTTGTTTTTGTAAATGTACAATAGTGCCCAAGGAGCACGGCCTAAGCGTTAAATAAGTTACAAATAGGCTTATTAACGAACGACTGATGGATACCGTACCTATGACATTTCTTCTTACAAATATTGATGGAAGGCTGGTTGAGAACGAGTCCGCTTGTGAAAGTGAGGATGAATAAACATCCGGAACACGCCAGCTATCGGAGGGGTTGACACAGGCGAGGGCAAACGGACGATCCGGCGTCCAGAAACAATGAATAATGACGGGGCAGAGGTTGTGTGATATGATGATGGAAGGGGGGTTACGGGAAAGCATGAAGCTAAATATTTGCAATTGACCGACCTAGTGTTTACAGAAACAACCCAAAGCAACTGTACACAGGCGAGCTTTTATGGTGCTCACGAGCACACCACTTGAGTCTCTATCTACTGATACAAAATCATCTGCAACAAATCCCCCCCGCTGTGCACCTTTTTTTCTCGCCTGAACGCCATGCAATGCAGCTTCCTCGGATCAACCNCCTCTTCCCCATCGGCTGGATCTCGACACCCTTGGGCACGACAAACAGCCCCTTTGCCTCAAGGACGGTCTCGCCCTCGGGGCCCTCCATGCGGCCGACGAGCCACATCTTTCGGTCGGTCTTGTCCTCCTCGTCGGGGGAGTCCTTCTGGTACTCGGGGAGGGCCTTGTGGACGCGGACGATGTAGAGCATGCCGGGGCTGACGGGGGTCTTGAAGTCTAGGGAGAGCTTGGCGGTGACGGCGGTGTTTGCGGGGAAGCTCAGGGCGGCGAGGCGGCCCATGGCCTCGTCCATGATCGTGCTGAGCATGCCGCCGTGGACGATGGAGGGCCAGCCGGAGACGCCGTGGCCGAACATGACGGCGAGGATGAGCTCGCCGGTGTAGCGGTGGCGGAAGACGACGTGGACGAGGCCGAGGCCGTTTGGGTTGTCGAGGGCGCCGGCGCAGAGGTGGTGGGCGGCGCGGTCCGGGGGCAGGTCGGTGTAGGGCTCCCAGTTCTCCCAGGGGGAGGGCAGCTGGGTGCCGGAGGGGGAGGTGACGGGCAGCATGGACTGGAGGATGGGGTACTGGTCGATGGCCTCGAAGGTGGCGGCCGTGCGGAAGAGCTTGGCCTCCTCCGGGGTGGCCTCGACGGGCGGGTAGAGGAAGGGGGCGGTGAAGCGGATCTCGGCCATCTGGTCGGCCGTCAGCTTGTAGCCGACGGCGAAGAAGAAGGTCGCCCAGAGGACCCGGCGGAGGAGCACGGAGCGGCGGGACCTCGGGGGCTGCTGGGGCGGCGGCGGCGACAGCGGCGGTTGTGGTGTGGAGAGGAGGGCGGTTATCTGGGCCGGGGTGAGGTGGGAGAGGTTCTTGAGGGCCGCGTTCGCGGCGGCGGCCTGTTGCTGCTGTTGCAGGGTTTGGGGCAGCGGCGGCGGCGTGTGGTGGAGGAGGGATGCGCGGGTCGTCGCGAAGGGGCGGGTCGCGGAGGAGGGGGACGAGGAGGAGGCCCGGAGAGGTCGCGATGCGCCGCGGAGGTCCCGCAGGAGACGGCGGGTGGTTGTTCTGGGTATCATGTTTTGTTTTATTTTCGGGGGGTCGAGATTGGTGGATTGCGCGATGCGCAATTGGGGGTTTGATGGGTCGGGGGGTTTTTGCCGCGATATTGGCGATGTGTTCACGTTTAAAAAAAAAAAAAAAAAAAA